>JAYXIM010004082.1:0-52322 GCA_037575425.1 Anastrepha fraterculus | reverse complement strand
TTAAACGGATCCACTAGCTGAGGTTGCGAAGACAGCGACTGAAATATTTTACTCTTTACATGCAATTACGAATAAATGCCTATTTTATAATTAGGGGATTCCCCAATTTCAGAATTACTTAAGATCAATGTAAACTACATTCAAATAATTGTAACGTTTATTGTTCATGTTTTAGAGCTTTTGGGTTTGTTCACATTTTAGAGTAGTCAATGCACAAAAATGTCTGTTCACGTTTTGGGGTGTTCACGCTTTAGAGCGTTCACGTTATCGAGCGTGTGCTGTATCATAGTTCTCGCACCTCACGAGTATTACTCAGAGAGAGAGAGAGAGAGAGAGAGAGAGAGAGAGGGAAAATAACTCCCTCATCATATTTCCATTATCGAAAGAGTTTCCAAAGAGCATAAAGGGGTACTTTGCAATAGCAGGAAAAATTCAGTAAATATAATATTTTACTGACATCGGAATTTAATTTGCATTACCAGTAAACTTTCACTGATTACTGAGAAATATTGCGGTTTAAACATTTTTTACTGACTACTGAAAAAAATTGCAGTTAAAATATTTTTTACTGGTTACTGAAAAAAATTGTAGTTAAATATTTTTTTTTTTGATTACTGAGAAAAACTGCAATTAAAATATTTTTTACTGATTACTGAAAAAAATTGCAGATAAAATATTTTTACTGATTACTGAGAAAAATTGCAGTTGGCATTCTCATTGAATGGAAAAATGACTTTCAATGAACAGAAATGAGAGTGGTTTGACCGACCTATTGAACTTATTGCAAGTATTCGTTCAACGTTTGGTACAGCCAGTATTGAATGCTTTGTTTGTTGTTCAATTGAAAAATCCATTGAGCTGAATTTGAGTAGGCCTCATTAAAATGTGACATTAAATTTAAATTTGGAAAATTTCATTTGAAATTAACGCCTATTCCACAATTAAAAATCGATAATACTTACGAGGGGGGTTCAATCAGTACCCGTGTTAGAAATGAAGACACCATTTTTTCCAGAAATATTTTTTTTCAGCATAGTCCGCTTTACTTACACTACACTTCTCCCAACGCTCCAGCAGCAGCAGCAGCATTAGTTGAAGAAGCAGAGAGAGTAGGCGGAGTTGATATGTTAATATTAGCAGCGGCAGCAGCAGCATAACTGAGCGAAGCAGTGGGTATAGAAGTCGGCGTCAATACACTAACAATGGCTGATGATCCTCTTAATGGCTCTGCCGCTATCTTGGACTCTCTTAACACAGCAGCAGCAGCAGCGTAAGTATTAGTGCCATTTAAAACACTTGTTGCGTGAGAGAGCGAGATAGCATTCGCATTTACTTCTTTTTCCATCTTAGTGAAAATCACGAAGCGCGTCGTACTCGAATAGCTGCCAACCCCAAATTAACCAATCAATCAGTGTAAAATTTCTTTTGCCGTCGTTTGATAGTTGACAGCACACGATGCTAACACCAACTTCCCGCAGGAACGCCCACTGTCATCAAGCACGGGAACTTATTGAACCGCTTTCGTATATTGGCACTTCACAAATTTCTGGTTCTCAAAACCATGCCCAATCTTCTCCTTAAAGTGCGAAACTGTATTTAATTTACGACGCCATTAAATATTACCTCATTAAGTAAATGAGTTAGTGTGTGGGATTATGTGTGGCGTGAGTGGCATGCAGCTTCTGCCATTTGCAGTGCGAAATACCCGCACACATTCACTAATGCAATTTTCGCGTTGATTGCAATTCACTTGCAACGCAGAATTCGAATGCGAAATGCAATAGCAAATTACAACACCTTTAACACACTTGATAGTGCATCCCTACAAATACAACACTCATAATACATAAACACATACATATGCAAGTAATTGAATGTAAATCAACACTTTCATACTGCAGCATACTAACGGTGCTCGGCTGCATGCATGCATGCATGTGTATGGGTGGTGACAAGTGGCAGCAGCCACAGTCGTACGACCAGTCGTGTGAATAATCTTTATTAGATTTACGTCAATGAGTACTCGATGGACTTGGTTTGCATCAGCGTAGGGCTTGTGCACAGTTATTGATGTGGGAGCGTTTTATACACACATACATGCACATATGCATACACACACAGCTTGTTAAACCCTACCCCCTTTTGCAATGGAAATATATTGCATGTATTCGTAAGTAATGAGCTTTGGATTGCTTGAAATGTGCCGTAGTAGTGGGTGTTTGTATCAAAATACTTACATATAAAATGTCACAACAATAAATAACTGAAAATCCGCTTCTTATGCGTAAATGCGAAATTTCGTCTATTTGCAGCTCGAAGTTTTGGTGAGTTATTGCCGGCAAATCTGTATTGGCTTACGACTTTGTTAGTGTTTTAGAGTTTTGTCAGTGGTCATGGATATATAATTTACGTAGATTCAGTTCTTCTTTTTGATTGGCGCGATAACCGTTTACGCGATTTTGGTCGAGTTTAAGGGGACAAATACCTGTAAACGGCCATATTTTCCCTGATTTTCATTAAAATTATTTAAATGAAGAAGTCAATATATTTTTTTCAAAATTGGCATACAGTTTATTTCTACATTAAAATATTGTAATATAATTTTTTTTTTTATAATCATTTAAAATGGGGGATGTACAATTCAATTCTTCCAGGAAGATCGCAGCGGGGCTTCTCAATCGGCGAGCATTGTAGCATCGGCGTCAGTGATCTGAATACAAAAAACTAAAAACTTGTTTGCTTATTAAGGTCATAATTTCTATATGAATAAACAAAGAATGAAAAAATTATTTTTTCGAATAAAAAAGATGTGTGCAGAATTTCAGGGAGATCAGTCAATAACTTTTCGAGTTATCGTGTACGCTAATTCGAAAAACATAGTTTTGAATAAAACGCGTCTAAAGTCGGTAACGTAACTGTACCTCTACCAGTGCTCGAACGCAAAGAATAGAGTCGTCACGGTTGACGATCTATAATATAAGAAATACTTAAATTTACGTTCTAAAATTTTTTTGACATATTCTGAAAGGATTATATTAACAAAATCGAAATTTTACAGGTAACTGTCCCCTTAATAAAGTGCAGCAGTCGTTTCTTTCTTGTGCTAACCGGCGCCAGTTGGTCACACCAAGTGAAGCCAAGCCCTTCTCCGCCTGATCTATCTTCGTTTGCTACCACCAGCTGGTACCGCATTGAATACTTTCAGAGACGGAGCTTTTGTTTCCATTCGGGTGACATGACCTAGCCAACGCAGCCGCTGTATTTGTATTTGCTGCATTACGTCAATCTCGTCGTGAGGCTCATACAGCTCGTTCGCGGGCATAGGACCAAAAATCTCTCGGGGAACCTTTCTCTCGAACATTCACAGGGACACCTCATCGAATGTTGTCATCGTGCAAGCTTCTGCGTCATACATTAGAAAGGGTATGATGAGAGCCTTGTAGAGTGTTCGTTTTGTTCGTCGAGAGAGGGCTTTACGGCTCAAATGTCCAAAGTAGCACTTGTTGGCAAGATATATTCTTCGTTGAATTTCAAGGCTGGCATTACATATTATCGGTGTGAATGCTGGTTCCTAGATAAACGAAGTCTCTTACAACCTGTCAACCTTCGAGTCTGTCAACAGTGACGTGGGTGCCGATACGCGAGTGCGCCGACTGTTTATTTAATGACAGGAGGTACTCCGTTTCATCCTCGTTCATCACCAGACTCATTCGCTTGCTTCTTTATCCAGTTTGGAAAAGGAAGAACCAACTGTGTGGTTGTTAAGGCCGATGGTATCAATAACGTTAGTTAAGTTAGATTAATTTGAATAGTTGTCCATTTAAGAGTTCACTTGTGTAAATTTCAAATTCGTGATACCATACAGAGGACAACAGAGCGTAAATAACGCAATAAAGAAGAGCGGCTTTTGGACGAAATGCGGATGATGACTGAAGCTATTGATGAAATTCAGGAGAGTCTGCTATATATTCGCAAGTATAGCAAAAAAGTGAGAGCTAAAGACAGCTGAGGAGAAGGTGCTGAGATGATCCCAATTCAACTTTTAGATAACTGCTGCAGAAATGACTCGAGGCAATATCTCGTCGTACCGCCGGGATACCTAACAGATCGGTAAGGCTACCCACAAAATTCGAAATCTACGACTTTGTTACCCTACGAAGTTTCCTTAAGCGTCATGAATCTACCCGAACAAGTAGGATCTCGCGAGTTTGTGTTCTTCCGCGCTAACCCAGCACGCACTGAGTTAATACGAAGCCTACCTTTCCAAGAGCACATCGCAGGCTTTCAAGGGGACCTCAATCCTCTCCCTGAAGAGGAAACGGCCCCGTGAGTTACCTTGCCTAGAGACCTGAGAGAGACTGCGTCAGCTTCATTATTCGTGTGGGTTATTTAGTCTCCGTGGCGCAGGGGACGCCAACGGACAAAGTGAGTTCGCAACCGAAGCGTATTTCAATGCCAATGATACGTGTGCAACTGCTCGTCGTAGTTCGCCTTACGTGACACCCCAAGAGAAGATTTAATTTGTTCATGACTGCGAAGGTTCCGTGCAATAAGTGCGGTGGCAAATAACTCACGACCGTGGCCCAGCCGTACATTGAGAACAAACGAAAGTATCGAAGTCATCGCTACAAGTTTCCATGATAATTCGTGGAAGTCCGTCTGCAAAAGAGAGGCTCCCTTGGGATTTCCATAAGCTATTGTGGATGAAGTACTGAGGAAGAATCTTAGATAAAAAAAAATTAAAAAATTAAGAATTTAATGCAGCAGAAAAAGAGATGATCTCATGAGTTCACTGTATCCTACTTCAAACGGTTAGCCCTTGCAGCAATGTCGAGGCTCACTATAACACGACTACCCATCGGTCGGTTAACCTAAGAACCCGCTTATACAAGCTTTCAATCCACCCTTGACCAGAAGAAAATAAATTGTATACACTGATGTTGGACGAGCTTACTATCTATTTGCCCAGCAGCCCAAGAGCAGCTTGAAGGTCGCTAAAGCTATCTCTGTCTATCCTGTGCTGGGATAAGATATCTGCGGTGCCGTTTCGCATATCAGGCATAATATACATACATAGTTACACTTCCATTTTATTCCAAAACTTCCTTTGTTACTGCGACTTACCCATAATTTTAATTCATTTTTGAACATCCAATCAACTTTTAACATCTAATCAAAAAATAAAATACTTCTTAAACTTTTTCGTTTCTTTTTCTAACACATCCATCTCTATTATCCTCTTTTCGGAACAATAACACAACACAAACTGCCTAGGTATTTTATTCTCTTACTTTTTACTGTTCTTTAAGCTCCTAATATCATAGCTAAGCGAGCCTGCGGCTAGCGCTGTGCGGCCTTCATGCGGCTCTTTGTCCTTCCCGTGGTACACCCACCTCAAACTATTTGTGCGCTTTTATAAGTACTTTAGTTGAATACTATTTCAATATTTTTTCCACAGCAAGGTTTTCATATTTGCTGTCGGTAAAATGTGGAAATATTTCCTTCTGTACTCAAAGCTGTGTAAGGTGCAAAGGTGCAACGGAAGTACTTGTGAGCGTACCTGTGTGCTTATGCAATCTGCCGTCCAGCTGACCAGGCCACCCATCCATGGCATCTGTAACCAACTATACCTTAAGGCTTTTAGTTATGCATTTCGCTTTCCTTTTCTTTTCCCTTTTGTTGTTTTGCTTTGGGGTCAGCAATGCACTGGTTATGAAAAGGTTAACAATTGCAGGTGAAACATTCATGCGTAGCGGAGAAATGAGAGGTGATACGAGAGCAAATAATGCAACTATGAATTTTTCACATGAAAATGTGTGCTCGAAACTCTGCTATAAAGTATATCATAAAAACTATGATACTGTGCGCACTATAAGCAGTGTAAGCGCAGGTTTTGAACTACACATTTTGGGACCAATTTGGAGTTAGTGCAAAGCGAATGTGAAGCTGTGTATTGGCTTACATTATTCATATGTGACTTTCAGTATTCATTTTTTATTTCTTATTACAATCTTTGCTTTCTTTTCATTTAAGGTGATGTTGCAAAATATTTTTCTTACTTTTTGCGTTACCCAACTTCATTGCTTTCGAGTCATGCGTGCTAACTCTAAATGCTTTAAAATGGCTTGCTTTGTATTCGGCAAAAAACTTGCAAGTTCTCATTGTCTTTGGTATAGGTTTTCATTGAGTAAATCAATCAATTCTGTGTCTTCAAATTTTTTCATTTGCCAAGGAAAATTATAAAATGCTTGTTAAAACAAGTTCTCAGGTTGATCATTTTCGCTCACTACAAAAGCTTTCTTTTATTGTCGTTTATGTTGCGTATCAACTGAGCTGAGCTGCTATTTTATTTTCAACAGACTTTTACGTTCTTTAATCAATACTTTGTCTGAGAAATTCTGGCAAATTGATTCTCTAGAACATTTTAACCTATCCGCAACTTCTCAAATTTAACTCCATATGGTAGAACATTTCAACCCATTAGCGGCCTCATAAATAAGTTTGTATGGTTAAAAAATAAGCAGATATCTAGTAAAAAAAAGTCCGGCAAGTATTTCTCTAGAACATTTTTAACCCTCTGGCGACCTTCAAAATATATTTTTCAGTTAAAAAAAAAAAAAAAAGATCTCTAGTGAAAAAACTACCTGCTAGTGACACTTTTCAGCAGCGAACTCTTTAGAATATCTTTACCTTTTATCGTAATGCTAAATACATTTTTTCGGTGACAATACATTTTTCTAGTGAAATTTTCTTACATATAATTCTCTGGAAAAATTTTACCATTTAGCGACATTCTAAATAATATATTGTTTCAGGGTTAAAACAAAGGGCAGTAGTCAGAGTATGCGGCAGTTAGTTAATTAGAGCATTTTAACCCTCCAGTGACCTTCTGAATGTAATTTTCAGATTGAAAAAAAAAAAATGTTTTTTTTAGTAATATTTTCCCTCAACTAACTCTTTAGAAGATTTCAACCCTTTAGCGACCTTCTAAACAAATTTTGTTCAGTTTCAGAAAAATACTTTTAAGTGACATTTTCCAAAAATTAACCCTCTGAAAATTTCACCCATTTAGCGACTTTTCAAAAACAATTTTTACAATTCCTTTTTTCGTGATATTTTCCACAAATAGCGCATTTTAACCCTCTAGTGACCTTCTAAATGCAATTTTAAGGTTAAGAAAAATACTTTTTTAGTAATATTTTCCCTCAACTAACTCTTTAGAAGATTTTAACCCTTTAGCGACCTCCTAAACACATTTTGTTCAGTTTAAGAAAAATAATTTTAAGTGATATTTTCCAAAAATTAACTGTCTGAAAATTTCACCCATTTAGCGACTTTTCAAAAACATGGTGCTAAAATATTTTTTTTCGTGATATTTTCCAACAAATAGCGCATTTTAACCCTCTAGTGACCTTCTAAATGCAGTTTTAAGGTTAAGAAAAATACTTTTTTTAGTGATATATTCCAAGAAATAGTTGTTTAAAAGATTTTAACCCTTTATCAACCTTCTAAGCACATTTTGTTCAGTTTAAAAAATACTTTTTTTTAGTAATTCGTGATATTTTCCGACAAAGGACTTTCTGGAAAAGTTTTCATAATTTAGCCATCTTCCAAATAAATATTTTTAAGTTAAAAAAATATCTCTATTAATATTTTCCAGCAAATAACGCTTTGCAAAATTTTAACCCTTTAGGGAACTTCTAAACACATTTTTTCAGTAGAAAAAAAAAACGATTTCTAGTAGAATTTTCGAGCAAATAGCGCTCACATACATTTCAACCCTTTAATTTAGCCACCTTCGAAATACATTTCTTATGTTTTTCAGGTTTTTCAAAAAAAGGAAAACTCTAGTGAAAATTTCGAAAAAATTCTCTAGAACTTTTTAACCTTCTAAATACATTTTTTCAGATTTAAAAAATACAACAAGTCAAAATTTTCAACAATTATTGCAAAGTGGCTGCTCTATGTGCTCAATAGCCTCACGAATTCCATCTTTGATGTCTTGAATCGACTCTGGGACCCTGCCCAACATCCCTTCTCTTTCACGTGGCCTCAAAGAACAAAGTCACAAGGTGTTAAATCACAAGATCTCGGTGGCCAATTGTGATCACCTCTTCGAGTGATAACGCGGTCCGGAAACTTTTTCCGTAATAGATCAATGGTTTCGTTGCTTCCGTGGCGCGTAGCGCAATCTTGTTGGAAATGAACGTTGTCCAGATCAATACCATCCAATTCCGGCCATAAAAAATCGTTAATCATCTCTCGATAGCGCAATCGATTTCAAAATAACACCTGTTGTTGGAAAACCCTATAGTTGTTCTGTGAGTAGGGAAGTCTACACTTTTATGCCAGTTTGGAATGATACTTTATTTTTTGAAGCATTTCGATGACAAAAATGCACTTGAAGCTTCGACATTGTCTGCTGAGCAGCTACCGCCATTATAGAAAAATTCTCGTCATTCGACCACGGCGTATGCACAAAAATAATAACCCACCCAAAAATAACGAACCACCGCGAAAATGTTTATTAGCCAAAGGCAAGTGGAATGAAAACTGTGGAGATTCTAACTAGAGACTACATGAAAAAACGAATAAAAATGAAATAGAAAACGAGAAAGATTAATAAAAGAAAAAACGCGCAATGTTAAACGCAAGCACAAGTGACAGCTACAATCACTCAGCGCCAATTTAAACATGCGATTCATCAGGGAGAGGTTTAAATAAATGTACCTTAAGCAGTGGCTCAACGCCCAACGTCAGCACGCCACCACGCCACCACGCCACCACGCCACCAAGCCGCCACGCCGCTACACAACTACACCCAATATGCCAATCAAGCGCCAATTTATTTACTGCGCTCAGCGTAGCGCTGATTTCTTTCACATTCAAACGAGCATGAAGCCAACCCCCGAACGACCGCTACAATCACAGGAGAAAACGTTTTTCACTCACTTAACGCGCCGAACTCATCCCCAGAGCGCCGACGGTCGTTGTGGGAGTGCAAAGTGCTAAATATTACCTAAGCACAAACACAACTGATAAAAATACGAGTAACTACTATATATTTGCATGTGTGTTTGTGTGTATAGCTGTGCGGTTTTTAGTGGATTTAAGAATTTTACCTGCTTTGGGAAAAAATTAATACCATTGAAGTTCGTTTAGATGAATGGGAATATATTTAAAAATTCAAAAAAATTTTATACCTATATGTAGGTATATCTGGAGGGTTTATCAAAAAAATAAAGAAATACAAAAATTGTAAATTAAACAAAAAAAATGAAAAAGAATTATAATTGAAAGCTCTTTCCATGGCATACTCTAAAAAGATTTTAATTTGGAAGTAGCACTCCTGGTATTTCAGAAATGTGTAACCACCTTTAGAAGGCAGCTGCTAAACTAAACTCTCTGTCTTGGATGTTACACCGGTTTTATTACGGTTTTCGTGATGGCTTCCAGGGGATTTTTTTTTGGTATACGGACCTGGGGGGTGAAATCTTCTAAAGATACATATGCCCCTGATTCATATGCGATATTCCCCGGCTCTTTTTTAACCAAGTTTTGTAGTGCCTACGGACTAAACCACCCCATCGCCTCGCTGTTCAGCTTTTTTTTGTAGGGAATATTTGTTTATTGGTAATTGAATTTATGATTTCATTACTTTTTCTTCTTCTTCTTCCTCTTTTTGTTTCGGGCGATAAACGTTTAAGCGATTTTGGCCGAGTTTAATAAAGTGCGCCAGTCGTTTCTTTTTTGCTACTTGGACACACCAAGTGAACTCCAACGCAGAAGAGGCCTTCCTCTGCTTCTACTAGATGGTACCGAATCGAATACTTTGAGAGCCCGAGCGTTTGTATCCATTCGGACGACTTGACCACGCAACGTAGCCGCTGGATCTTTATTCGCTGCACGATGTCTATGGCTTCGTAAAGCTCATACAACTCATCGTTCCATCCAAATTTTCCGCAAAATCTTTCTACCAAATACCTCAAGCGACGCCTCTTCGGATATTGTAATTGTCGCCGCTTCTACGCTATACGATGGGACGGGCATAATGAGAACCGTGAGAAACCGAGGAGCTCGCCAGCAGACTTCAATTCAGGTTACCGGACCACTGCAGTGGGTTCCAGGCGAAGGTAGCCGCAATCAAGGAGGCCGCTGATTGGCTGCTCGCAAGCGTACTAACGGTAAGGATATTAAATATTTACTCCGATAGCCAAGCGGCAATAAGGGCCCTCATAAGCCTCATCTGGGTTCCTGGTCACACCGACATTGCGGGAAACTGTGAGATGGATGAGCTGGCCAGACAAGGGACATATGAGGTGATCTCCTTGCGAAAAGAGAGAATTGGGATCTCTCTGACTACCTGCGGTCTGCTGCTGGGAAGATGGGCATAGTGCCAACTCAGCGAGCATTGGGAAAGTACATAAACTTGTAAGATCGCAAAATCCTTCTGACCACGTGTGGACCGGGGGCGCTCGGGCGAGCTTCTGAGGTTGACAGAATATCAGCTGCTGTGAGACTTGTAATTACTTCAAGTCCTTTTTGCGATGGGTGTATGGAGGATGAGGTGGAATCATCTTAGCATCTTCTCTTTAGCTGCTCTGCTCTGGCGGGGTTAGGATCCAAACATCCATTAAAAATCTGATAAATTTCATCAGCAGCACAAAGCGGTTGACGCAAACGTAGCACAGTTATCGTTCGTAATCCACGCACTCTAAACTTATCATCATCATTTTCTCCCACTTACGTATAAATTATGCTGCTTTTCTCCTGTGGAGGGCAAAGTGAGATGACCACCTTTTCAAGCAGTTCTGGGCAAGTTGGTTGAGGAGGGTGAGGGGACGTAGATGTCATCGAATACATCGAGTTTTATTTCAGTTACTCTTTTCTGGTTGCCTAGCGCACTTGAGCTTAGCGTACATTCACGAATTTTTAAGGCTTATTAAACCCTTAAACTGCTTAAATATTATGAGGAATTCGGAAGACACCAAATAAGTCTAAATATTGGTGTCTTAGTGTCCTTCTTTCCTGGACATGAGGAGCGCCACAATTGTCTATTTATAAACAGTCCAGGTCCTGGTTTCAACAGTTAGGTCCTGGTTTCAAAGCTAGTGAGAGAAAAGTTGTTTGTTTCAATGGCTGTCATTAATCAGTAGGTAACATCAAAGGTGCATTTCTGCCATGAAAAAGTGCTTACCGATTGCCTACTCGGAGGCACACAATGCACTCCACAAATTTGAAAAGAAACTTGACCACAGCACTCTCACTGAGGTGTTTGGCTGTCTATTATAATTCTGCATAATTCCTAATAAGAGTCAAATCAAAGTCCAGTTGAATTGTTGACCTCTCTTCGATGTGTGGTCGATATTAGCCAAAACGTAGGACTTTAAATCGCAGTGAAGGAACTTTGGAGGAAATTCCATTCTCCGGAAATAAGTAACAAATGAAAAATTGTAACCGTCTAAGGTATTTGCAAAATGAATGATGCATTGTCAACGCCGCAAATGTACGAGGTAGATAAGAAATGTGCTGTAAAAACATGGGTTTCATTGCAGGGTATGCCAGTAAGGAGGCGAGATTTTTTTTTTAAGAAAAAGTAGCGCCTTGTAATGCAGAATAAATGATTGCTGTTGTATTTCTTCGTCATATTGTAGTAGTAGCCAGGGTGAAAGGAGAAAAAAGGAACAAGAAATGAAATAAAACAAATTACAACACGAAAAAAATGGATGGCTATAAAATTAAAAGCGGCCGCCAGGAAGTAAGCAACCAATCAGCTCGGTTTAAGAGCGCCAACATTTGCAACATTTACAACAACTACAACTACTTCAACCGCACCAGTAGCTGCTTAACATTGCAAAGCAGTGGTGGTGGCGGTGGCGATAAAAATAACTACAACATTGCTAACAATAGCGTTAGAAAAAGCAACAACAATAACGGTGCAACAATTCCAACAGTACTTTATGTGTTACAAGTAACAGTTAACTGGTAGCCGGTAGACGGAACGTTGGCCTAGCCGACCGGACAAAAGAATAAATCATTGCATCAGTTATTATAGCGCTGCGCTGACGATTGGCTGGCCATTGTGTTTGTCTACTGATTGTTATTACAATTTTTATTGTTAATACTCTTGTTGCTTGTTATTTTATTTGCCAGAGGAATGGATGGCTACTTTGTTGTACGTTCGTTTGTGGGCAGATAACTAACCACTTGTATGGATAGTTGAATAGTTTTAAGAGTGCAGAAGGCAAAAGCGTAGGCAGATAATACCCATAAATAGAGCATTGAAAATTGTAGAGAAGTCCCTGCGGGTATTACACCGTGCGACAATAAAAGTTGATAAAAAAAATTGCATGTGCACGTGAGAGTATAGGCTTTATGTAGCAATACAGCATACTACGTTTTTTATTTATTTTTATTATTTTCGCATAAACTTTAACTTTAAAAGGACTTTAAAGTTTCAAAATACTAAAATTAAAAAACTGGAGTTCAATATTTTTACTCACTCTCTGATCTGTGAATATCAAATGAAAGAGGACATAATAAAAAAAATAATAAATAATAAAAAAAATTACAAAAAAAAAAAATGTTTCCTCTTCGTCAGTAAAAATGTAGTAAAATGTGGTTGTGTGTAGTAAAATGTGCTTTGCCAAATTTCTCCTTAAGGGGGGAGCCTGCTTTAGAGGCTTCAAAAAATCGATTTTTTTTGTTTTTCATAAATGTCTTCCCAAACTATCCACGAATGCGTCCTCAGATTTCAGAAGCAAATTCAAAATATTTTCGGAATTACAGAAGAAATTGTGAGCAAGCGTCGAGCAGGTATACAAGCGGCCGGATTGCTCGAAGTGCGATTTCTCGGGTTTTTATTTTTACGATGATAGCCGACGGCCATAGTAGCCAGTGCTTTACTTGTTACTCTTTTAATAAATAAATAAATAAATATTTTTACGATTTTTCCTAATTGGCGGGAAAGATAGGGGAAAAGTTAAACGTCCTATCGAAACGAGGTAACATTGATTGTACTCGCAATTAAATTTTCTTCTAGTTAAACCTAAGAAAGTTATAATTAACCCACTTTTTAAACAATCTAAAGTGAATTTGTTTGTCCAAAAAAATGAATTTTTTTAATTAGCGAAAAATTGTTGAATTTCTCACTTTTTGTTTAATTTTCTTGGTCTAAGTAAAAGCTATACTATACTAAAATACAATTTTTTTGAGTTTTTGATTTCTGATGAAAATTGCGGCCTGCACCTTTCCCGCCGCACGACACATGCACACTCGAGGCGCCTCGGCAAAATGCTTGCACCAGGCATAATATGACATATATTTTAATGAAAAAATTTGAGAAGACTGTTAAAATATATCACAATAAAACCTGAAAGTTTCGTTTCAATCGAATATTTCTTTCCTTCCTAAAAAAATCCACGAAAAAATCGATTTTTTGAAGCCTCGAAAGCAGGCTGCCCCCTTAAATATTACTGCAGTTTGGGTTCGTTATATTAGGTGCGTAACTAAGTTCTCGCTGTTTTTTTTGATGAAAATGCAACTTTATTCTGAAAATTTGGTTACAAGTGAATCATTGAACGTATTGCCCATCGCTGGCTACTACTTTTTCCCATCTTTCTGGTAGATCTCGTATACAGTCGCGGTTAAATTGTTCATCTTTTGAGACTATCCACGGATCAATCCATTTTTTGATGTCTTCATACGAATGGAACTGCTGGTCAGCTAGACCATGTGCCACCGATCGGAACAGGTGATAATCGGACGGCGTAATATCTGGAGAATATGGCGGGTGGGGTAGGATTTCCTATTTCACTGTTTCCAGGTAGGTTTTAAGGGGTTTGGCAACGTGAGGCCGAGCTTTTTCATGCTGCAGAATCACTTTTTCATGCCTCTCCGCGTATTGCGGCCGCTTCTCGCGCAGTGCTCGGCTCAATCGCATCACTTGAAGTCGATATCGATCCCCAGTGATGATTTCGCTTGGTTTTAACAGTTCATAATAAATAACACTAAGTTGGCCCCCCCAAATACATAGCATAACCTTCGCAGCGTGAATATTCTGCCGAGGTGACGACGTAGAAGTACGACCGGGCAGTCCTCAGGACTTTCTTTTCTTTGGATTCTTGTAATGAATCCATTTTTCATCACTCGTCACGATGCGATGAAGAAAATCCTTTCTCTTTTGCCGCTGGAGCAGTGGCAATTGTTCACATATGAAGAAACGACGTTCAACATCCCTTTTTTTAAGTTTTAACTCATAAGGAACCCAAGTCCCCTGTTTCTGAATCAGTCCCAAAGCATGCAATATCTTGGAAATGGATTGGCGAGTAACTCCTAATACTGAAGCAAGCTCTTCCTGTGTTCGACGCGGATCCTCATTGAGCAATACCTGCAATTCAGCGTCTTCGAAAGTTTTTGGCCTCCCTTCACGCGAACGGTCGTCAACATTAAAATCAGCGTCTTTGAAGCGACGGAATCAATCTCAGCACGTTGTTTCACTTAAAGCAGCATATCCGTAAACTTTTTGTAGCTCTCGATGCGCTTCAGCCTCCGTTTTTTTTCGAATAAAAGAGGAAAATCAACCTTTCCCGCAAAATCAGACATTTTCACAAAACCAAAAGTATATAATACCAAAATAAAGTCACTAATTTGTCAAAGCAGTTTGCTTACCACATATCTAAGCTTGGTTTATGATGTTTAAATTATGTTAGAATCGACTAGCAGACACTGCTGGCGGCATCTATTGACAAACAGCGGGAAGTTAGTTGCGCACCTAATACAATTTCTTTTCCTCGCTAAAAATGATGGACTGCTATTCAATATCCCAGAACTTATGATTATCGACGATTTTGAGTCTAGCTGCTTTGTGGCGTGGTGCAAGCCTCGGTTCTGCTAGTCTATTTTAATATTTTAAATTCGAATCTTCACTGAAAATTTGCTAAATTCTTATATTCGTAACATTGGGATAAAGTTTACTTCTAATTTGGATTGGACTGCTGTTAGTATTGACACCGGTTGAATGCTTCAACTGAGCTACATAACTTTTGTCATCTCCTTATATAGTTCGTGATACTTGTCTTGGCGAGCTCTAATATGCAGTTTAAACTTTTGCCAGCAAACTCCTTCCGAGATGAAAAGTATACCGATCTTAGGCAGTTGTAGGGAGTTCTGGTTTCAGCAGGGCAGTGGCAAGGGAGGTGTCTTATTGTACTCCTTTTTCCTTCGCATAAGTTACACGGGTTGTTCTGGACCAATCCTATTTTAGCTGCGTGGAGTGAGACAATGTCCCGTCAGTACTCCAAGCAATATTTTTCATTTATTTCTTAAGGCTGATAAAATAAAGTTGGTTGTTTTCGTGCTGTAAGTTCGTGGCATTATTTCGGCAATTTTGTGGGAGTTCGAGGCTTCTCATATAGACTGTGCTTCCAGAGTTAGTTCCTCGTTTGGTTCCATCTTCAAAACTGAGAGTGAGGTATTTATATTCAACGTACTCATCCTGGGCAAGCTGCTGCCTGCCTTAGTAAGCTCGTCAACTCTCTTATTGTCCACTATTTTCTTGTGCCCTGGTACTCAGTATATTGTGAGCGGCCTATTCTCGTAGATTTCGTGTTGCACGCATTCCGAGCTAGTCATCACATCTATTGCTGCTTCAATAGCAGCTTGACTATCGATGCAGATGTTTGTGCGACTGTGGAGGGAAGTACATTCTAGCGCTAAATCAACTGCTTTGGTACCAGCATAGATCTTAACTTGAAATATGCTGCAGGGGGTAGGAAGCCTGAAAGACTTTTGGAGATCAAACAGCGTGCAGAATACAACCGCTCCTATTCCTGCCGTCATTTTGGATTCATCTGGAAAGGAATTGTATGCGTGATAATCGGATTTCAAGCCTTGCTGCCAGCCATTCTATTCTATTACAAAACCAGACCTTTTATCAAAGCTCACTTGTGTAATAACGTAGTCTGACTTTCCATTTATGCCCTGTGTGTTACTGGCTTTGTGAGAATTGTCCGGTCATACTCAGTCTTAGTGCAGATCTGAGTTTCTTACCACTAATTTGGCTGAAATTTCATTGAAATTCTCTAAAGAATTACAACAACAAAAATATATATATATATGCTTTAGATATATATTAATACATACTTAATAATACTTAGTTCTTTTTACTATTTTTTAAAACCTTCCTCGTACGAAATAAAGTATACGCAGTGTATACCTCTGTGTACGTTCTACCCTTTGACATTTTAAAGCGCTATAAGAAAACTAATCACCCAAATTGGGGTACATCAGAATTCGTTTTAGAGGTATGGTTCCTTCGGCAAAGTTTCTTATTTTGATCCCTAGAATATGATTTTCACAGAGCAATGGGTGATTTTTTTGCCTCCCCACAAATCGACCCGGCCTACTGCATACCCTGTTTTTCGTTTCGTTATCAATTTAGTTTTCTTATAGGGCTTTAAAATTTCAAAGGGGAGAACGATTTTAAAATCGACCCGCCCTAGTATGCAGCCTTGCTTTATGTAATCGATAGTTTCACGTACATATGAAATTTGTCTTGGATAACAACAAAAAGTTGATTTTTGTCGCATGGTGTTACATAATATATGGAGGTAGATATAATTGGGCAAAGGAAAATTTAAGCTTGAAAATAATTGCAGCTAACATTAGAATTTGCTTAGCTAATTATTTATAATTTATTGACTTTCAATGAAATCTGCCTATTGACAGTTGATTGGACTCTAATAGTCGACAATTGGTTTTGATTGCTGCGATGAGGGAATGTTACTCATACGCACTGTTGACTTCTGTTAAATTCGTATGCACTCCCGTATGACCTAAGCATGTACGTTAAGTTGTATATTGCCCATAATAAACATACACATATATATGCAGTGTTTAAGACCGTCGTAGTTCATATAAGTGAGAGGCGAAGTAAAATTACACACTTAATATTCGCACGATGGACGATGGACGATGGATCGGATTTCTTAGATTAATGCTATGAGATAATTTAAAGGTCATACTAAGAAGCAGAAACACGTCTTAGACACTTTTATGTTTGATGAAGTTAATTGTGTGTTAAAACGTTGATAAATAAAGGTAAAAAGTTCGATACGCGTACTGCTTTTGATTCACCAACCAACTAGCGAAGATTGAATAAAATCAAAAAATATCACTTGCATCCAATTGTGAATTGCGTTATATAAATGTTGTCAAAAAAGTCTTGCGGTATTTTTATTGAATTTTCAATTGTTCATAAAATTGCTTATAATAATGCGATTTCAGTCAAATATGCGCCGTTTTGTTCGATGATAAGTTCCCAACGAGATGCCAACTTCATAATGCCCCTCTTATAGAAGCTCGCTTCCCTATTGTCAAAAAACTCGGAGAGCCAATTTTCACAGGACTCTCATGTGGACAACTTCCGACTACCAAGCTCGTTCGCCATGGACAGAAATAGGTGGTAATCACTTGGTGCGAGATCCGGACTATCCGAGCTCCCGGAGCTTCTGGCGCGTCACCAAAGATGTGTGTGGCCTGGCGTTGTCCTGATGGAAGACAATTCGGCCTCTGTTGATCAAAGATGGCCTCTTCTGCATGAGTGCTGCATTCAAGCGGTCCAGTTGTTGGCAGTACAGGTCCGAATTGAGCCTTTGGCCATAGGGGAACAGCTCATAGTGGATGATTCCCTGCCAATCCCACCAAACACACAGAAGAACCTTCCTGGCCGTCAATCCAGGCTTGGCCACCGTCTGAGCAGCTTCACCGCTTTTCGAGCACGACCGTTTGCGCTTCACGTTGTCGTAAGTGACCCACTTTTCATCGCCAGTCACCATCCGCTTCAAAAACAAAATGTTTTTTTGCGTCAAGTCGTGTGGCACCCATACATCGAGCTTCTTTTTGAATCCAAGCTTCTTCAAATGGTTTATAACGGTTTGATGACTCATGCCCAGCTCTTGGCCGATGCTACGGCTGCTACTATGCTGGTCTCTTTCGATCAATTCAGCGATTTTATCGCAATTTTCGACGACAGGCCTTCCGGACCGTGGCGCATCTTCGATCACCTCTGCACCAGAACGAAAACGTTGAAACCATCGTTGTGCAGTGGAAATGGAAACTGTATCGGGTCCATAAACTGCACAAATTTTATTGGCAGCATGAGATGCATTTTTGCCTTTATCGTAGTAGTACTGTAAAATATGCCGTATTTTCTCTTTATTTTGCTCCATGCTTGCGACGCTATAACTCACGAACGACTAAAAGCAAACAACAATTAATCAAACACGTGTTAGCACGTGAAAAGAGCTTTCCAAAAAGCTCTAGCGTGAACCGGTGCGACGAATACTAGAACTACGGGCTTGCAAAGACAAGCTTGCGGAAATACCGCAAGACTTTTTTGACAACCGGTATAATATATTTTATCACATGTAACTCATAACACATATTGCTTGCGCCGCAGAATGCGCATTTTCTGGCCTCAAACTTTATCTATGACCGAATTACTGAGGAAGGCTAAACAAGCCGATGTTGCGACTGAAACCTCCAGAAAGATTAAGCACACCGTGAGGAAGAGTGACGACAAAATTGCCAAACAGCTGCTGCGATCGAACTCTTTCCAACAGAGAGGACGAAATGTAGGCAAGCCACGAACCACTTGGCGCCCTTCAACGGAGACGGAAATGAGTTCTTTGAATAAGACTTGTAATGAATTTAGAGCCCTTGCACAAAACCGTGTTCGATGGCGAAGAGCAGCCGTTAACGCCCCATGCTCCAACTAGGAGTTAGATGATCTTATATACATTGCTGGGGAATGAAAATTAAGTTTTTGGGTGGAGTTATTTAAAAACAGATGTACGGAGTTTTTCCATGCACATTTCTTTAGAAACAAACGGTATTTTTTTGACAATTGCTCGATATTAATCATGAAAGGTTTCCGTATACTTTGATTCTAAACTCAATTGGGTTCCTGGTCGCAGAAGCATAGCGAGATGAGCTAGCTAGTCAGAAGACCGTTGAGTGGAAAGATGAGCGTCGTGTCAGCTCAGCAAGCGCTGGGCAAGTACATAAATATTTAAGGTAGAGCGATCCTTCTTCACACGTAGAAGCTGGATTTTTATTCGCTACACTATGTCTATTTTGTCGTAAAGCTCATGCAGCTCATTGTCCCATCGCCGTCGTCTGCCAACGTGCAAAGGTCCAAAAATCTTACGCAGAATCTTTCTCTCAAACACACCACGGGACGCCTTATCGGATATTGTCATCGTCCAAGCTTATGCGCCATAAGTTAGGACGGGCATGATGAGGGTCTTGTAGGGTGTTAGTTTTGTTCGTTGAAAGAGGACTTTACTACTCAATTGCCTACTTAGTCCAAAGTAGCACTTGTTGGCAAGAGAAATTCTTCGTTGGATTTCAGGGCTGATATTGATAGGTTTCTTGCTACACTTGTGAATATATCAAACTTGGATATCACACCTGATCAATTCGATCAGCAGTATGAAGCGGTTAATACAACTGTGAGTACTCTTCGTTTGGGCTGCTCTATTACCCTCAAACATAGCCCACTCTCCGCATTCCTTTCTCAACCATTTTATCCTCTGAATATTAAACTTTTGACAAGACACGAAACCTGTATCTTTTGGCCATGTGGGTCTTAATCTAACCGTTAGAGATGTGAAAATAAAACAAAGCAGACAATTTTTTTCTTTTCTATATATGAAAATGGAGTCGAACGTTTCTTAGTGGCGAGAAACTTCCCGGTAGAAGTTTTGAGGGTTCTCAGGCTCACGCACCTGTACAAGTAGCATTTTTTAAATTAATCTTTTTGCAATTCAAAAATTTTAATTCTCTCACGTTGCTTTTTCAAAAAACTATTAACGGAAGGTTACTTTCTGCTGCTCCTTTACGATTAGCTCCTTATTCTCGGCGCGATTTTCGTTAAACAGTGCTAAATAAAAAAAAAAAACTCCATCTATCTTCTAACACCGCCTTTCCTCGAATGTTTTCAGCTGCCCTCTTATTTATTAGCATAATTTATAACTTACTTTCGAATTGAGTGGCTGACTATTTGGCATTTTCCCCCGAAGGTAAATTGAATTAGAATGACCGAAGACTTCTTGCTGGCAGTTTGTTTTCACATAGGTTTGACAATAGCAAGTGAGCTCATAATTAAATAAATTACACCATTAAATCTTTCAATAAATTCCATTATATTTCCAACTTATCGGCTTCCTCCAGTTCATTTTACATCAGAGTTTTGTCGCAACCAATTGCGGAACGATGAGATCTTTGCATAGCCATCGGGCACACTTAAACCACATTGATAAATAATAAAGTTCGCCACACCGACCAGGTTACCATTGTAGATAGCCGGACCGCCGGAGTCACCATAGCATGCACCATTTCCAGCAGTATGCGCTAAACAGAGCACCGTTTGTGGTACATCGCTTAGATACTTTCGACATTCAGCATAAGTTATAGGGCGTAACGTGTTGTATTGTAACTGTGTTGCCGGTGGCCCATCTGTGCTTGTACGACCCCAACCCGATATGATTACCGCCGCACCAGTAGGTGGATCAGCGCTGGCTAAGGGTATCGCCTTGATGCGATCGCTAAAGGTGAGTGGCCGTGTAAGACGCAACAGTGCAATGTCACCATTTATGGAGCTTGGCTTGAGGTATTGCGGATGTCGCCTGATCTGCGCGATACTGACGATGACACCACCATTGTAAACCTGCGTGATGCCAGCACGCACCATCAATTTCGTAACGGGGTATCTGAAAGAAGTTACTGTAGGAAAAATTATTCTTTTTTTGTAAGTAGACACACACACTCACACAACGCCTCGTTGGTTGGTCACACAGTGGGCTGCTGTTACCACATAATTGGCCGATATGATCGATCCACCACAGACATGCAGGCCACTTCTGTTGTCTTGCAACGACACTTGAAAGGGAAATTGACCCTCTGCGGCGTTTTGACCGCCTACAATACGTAATGAGGGCATCTCCTGCTGGTCCAGCTCTACATCTGCCTCATAAGAATTCGGCATACTCACATTGGCTCTCTGTGGAATGGCATAAGCCAAGTGGTAAAAGAAGCACAAGCAAAAAACTAGCAACGGCATTCCACTAGCGCAATTAGTTCCTTGCATTTTCGCTGTTTTTGATTTAATAACAAAGAATACACTGAGTATTTCTAGCGACGAAACGCTACTTAAATACTAAGCTAATGAGTTTACTACTCAGCGTTGGCTATTACTTAGCTACTTACTTACTTACTTACTTGGCAGTCTCATCAATTACTAATGGAATTTTTCAACACTGCTAATGAATGCATTTATATAAATGGCTATGAACTGCACAAATCTATAACAAAAAAAAATGCATTTCTTATCAAAATTTCACCAAGTCTTAGGCACTAAAAGTAAACGACTTTTGTAGGTGACTGTCATTGTTTGCTTAGTACGCCCACACCAGATAAGCTCCTCTTTCGTAGTAAGCCGCAAAAAATCACAAAATTAGTGTTACTGTGATTTACGTGTAATTAGTTATAGGCATAACTAGTTTACGTTTGACGGTTGAAAAAAGGTAATTTTTTCCTTATCAGTTTCAGTTTGCCGGTAAAAAAAGATACTTTTCCTTATCAGTTTCAGTTTGCCAGTTGAGAAAAAGGTATTTTTTCCTTATCAGTTTCAGTTTGCCGGTTAAGAAACGGTATTTTTCCTTATCAGTTTCAGTTTGCCATTTAAAAAAAAAAAAGGAAAAAATTCGCGTCCGTTTTGTCATGCCAAAGGTACTTACCAAGGATAGGTTTCATTGCCATATTTCAAATCATTTTCATATTTCGAATTGATACTCCTAATGCATAACTCTGTTTCGTCTTCATCTTTTAATTGTTAGTTGACCGAGTTTTTCTCTCTTTCACAATGTTTCAGGCTTTATAATTTTTCCAAATATGCTTAAAGTGGTCGAGAGCTCGCAAATTTAGGGTATGTTAAAGAATTTTTTTTACAATAGATAAAAGAAAAACGATACTTACATTTTTAGGCTTTTTATATAACTTTTTTTACATAAAAAACTGAAAAACAAATAAATTTTAATTCCTATAATTTAAAAAATGGCGCTGAAGTTGACCACCTGAACAATTGGACCTGGACGGTGTTGTCTATTTTGGCTCTTCTATTTATCTGAAATACAAAAACCAAAAAAATTATTTATCAATATGACTGTAGCTATGTCCCGTACTGGAATAATAAAAAAAAAATGTGAGCCGTCATGCAAGTAATATGCATAAAAGATAATATTATTACAGGAATCAAATATAGCCCAATGAAAAAATGAAGTATTACGAATTTCTTACAGAAAATGGTAACTTTATTTAATAAACATTTATATAGGTACATGTGATATCAAAATTCGATATTAATATCAAGCCACAATTTTAATATTTCCATCTGGGACTTCAGTAGTAGTTATATTCGATGTTTCCTCTGCCGGTATTACTGTGACGATTGGTCGATGATAACTAAAGTACGTTACAGAAGTATTGGATGAAATATTATCAAGATATCTCACAAATACAGCATCTATTGTTGTTCCATATTTGGTAGATTCTCTTGGATTGTTGTTGATTTGCAATTGAAATTCTTTTTGAAGTGTGCTTTGAGTGCTGAAATTTTTTGAATTTTCCGGTGGCGCAAAATTAGTCATCCAGTTTGGTATTTGAAAATTATTAAATAAAATTTAAAAAAATTAAATGAAAAAATGATTTTGAGCGATGAAATTTTTTGAATTTTCAGGTGGCGCAAAATTAATCATCCAGTTTTGTATTTGAAAATTATTAAATAAAATTTAAAAAATATTCAAGAAAAAAATGATTTTGAGTGATGGAATTTTTGAATTTTCAGGTGGCGCAAAATTAATCATCCATATTTGTATTTGAAAATTATTAAATAAAATTTAAAAAATATTAAAGAAAAAAATGATTTTGAGTGATGGAATTTTTGAATTTTCAGGTGGCGCAAAATTAATCATCCATATTTGTATTTGAAAATTATTAAATAAAATTAAAAAAGTAATAAATAAAGAAATTATATTGAGTGATGACTTTTGACCCTTACGCCCGCCATTGCTTGTCTGTTTTTGTACAGCAGCTCTACACTTCAAAACACAAATATCAATTATGATATACTGACCTACTGCATTTTGTAAAAAATATAAATAATCCGATATCATGATTAATTTTTGTATGATAATCAAAATGTGTCTTTAAAATATGCTTTCCTTCATAGGCTTAAACTTTTTATTCAATTTCAACTGTTGCTCATTACGAGCTGGCATATCTCCATCTTCCTATTAAATAAATTTGCACTTTTCATTTCGAATTAATAAAGCAATAAATTTGGCATTGCAAAATAGTTCCACTTGTTTTAAATAATTGCGTAATGAAACTTCTTTCTGCTGTGGCTCTGCTTTCTGTGACGTTTTGATATTTTTCAACTCAAACACTGACCTTCGTCATTTCTTCGCACAGAGAGCGCGCCTCAAAGGTGCCCACTCTAGCCAGCCTTCCAGCTTCCCATGAATTCTCTGTAATCGCATTCCTATTATCTACATAGCAAATTACCGAACACATTCAAAAACACATAACGCACCAACATTTACTAAGCACTCACGAGCATCCAACCTGCCCCTCTTTAGCAACTCTACATTTGTCTCTCTAACATGGCACACATACTAACACACTTTAACCCACATAATTTGTGAGTTGTTCCTTTGAAATTGGCTTAGCCCTTCTCATACTACTATACATAAAATACATATATGTATACCTTAGTATAGCGTGGCGACCCGTCGCCACGGCAAGCGTCGCCACGCCAACTCATTTGGTTTACAAGTGAGCCTATAGATGTTTCACATCAAAAAACAATTTGACAAAATGGCGCGGTTTTGAATTTGACCCTTTAAAACTCGGGTTTCTTTAGTTGTTTAATCAAAAAAATACGAAATAATTGAAAGAATAATATGATTCTGGTACGGGCAATAGCCACTGATGTTGTGAAAAGCATATTAAAAATACCACTCCAAAAAAAGGAGTTTTGAGTGGCCGCGGGACGAATCTGACTCTACCTGCTGAAACGGCTGTAGAACCGAAAATACTGCGAATATCCTTCCAAAAATTTGACGGTATATTCTTAGAAGCCTATCATTATTATTATTAGAAGACCATTACGCACCGCGACCAGAGCTGATCTATTGTGAAAGGTCTATTTTTGTAACCCTAGAGTTTTAGGCTTTTTAATAATTTTAGCACAATTTGAGATTTGTTGTTCCAAAGATTGCATGGATATACTACGATACCACCAAGGTGATGAAGTCTCTGTCTGCCCAACGCAGGACATTCTCAACGCACATGTTCGGAGTTTTCTATGTCCATTTCGCAAAAGCGGCAGACAGTGGTCTCAGATAGACCAATATTATTTAGATGATACCTCAGGCTGCAGTGATCTGTAAGATATCCTGTTAAAAGACGCAGATCTACTCTGCTTAGTGAGAGTAGCTTGTCAGATATTCCTTTGTTGGGACTTAGAAATAGTTTGGCTTGACGCTGTCCGGCACAGTTTAGCCAGTGTGCAGCAGATTTTCTTTCTTCCCATTTCCTAAGTAATTCATTAATGCGTTTTTTTGTGAGTCCACAGAAAGGCTCAGGACCAGTAAGCTGCATATTTGCTCCTTGTTTTGCAAGGTCATCAGCCATTTCATTTCCCTCATGTCCTTCATGTCCCGGAATCCAGCCTAGTGTTACTATGTTGAGGTTCCCTAACGTGTTGAGAAGGTTTAGGCAATCATTTACCAATTTAGAGTTGATAGCTGTTGATAGAAGGGCTTCTAGAGCCGCTTGGCTATTTGAAAGTATGTAGATGTGAGTACTTCTTATTTTCCTGCTAAGGCATTCTCTCACAGATATTTCAATGGCATGTATTTCTGCCTGGAATGTTGTTGGGTAGAGTCCCATCGGAACCGATTTTTTGAATTAAGGCCCTGTCCCTGTTCTACCATTTTCCATTTTGGACCCATCAGTAAACCATAGCTGAGAGCCAGGTTTGAAAGTGATAGAATTAGGTCTCCAGTCTGTACGTTCATTAATTCTAACTTGGAAGTTCCTGAGGAGTATTGGTTTGCGTGATAGTACTATTTATCATCCCTATGAAGAATGGGACTATGTAGGAAGTCTTCTAAGATCTTTAAATGTCCTTTCTTATCCCCACTTTTAAGTTCAAATATACCTTTTAATCTTAAGGCACTCGAGCGAGCTTCTCTTTCAATCAAGATTGGAAGCGGTGCTGTGTTCAGGAGCACATCCAATGCATCCGTGGGACATGTTTTCATAGCCCCTGTAATACCAACACATATCAGGCGATGCAGTTTGTTTAATTCGTTTACTGCTTTTCTTTGCTTGACCGTGGGCCACCATGCTAAGGATGCATAAGTGACTATGGGTTTCACAACTGTGGTGAATGTCCAGAAGGTCATTCTAGGGTTTAGTCCCCATGTCTTATCAAAAAGCCTTGTGCAGGCAAAGAATGCCCCTGTGGCTTTTGAAGTAACTCTCTCAATATGGGAGTTCCACGTAAGCGTTTTGTCAAGACTAACGCCAAGATAATTCGCTTCTGTCGAGAGTTCAAGTGTTGTTCCATTATCAATCGAACATTTGAGATTTATGTTCCTTCTCTTAGTAAACGGTACAAGTGCTGTTTTGGATGGGTTAATGGAAAGTCCTTTTTCCGTGCACCATTTGTTTATTATTGTAAGGGCTTGCTGCATGCGATCCGAAATGGTTTCTTTATGCCAGCCTAATACATAAAGTACTAGGTTATCAGCGTAACCCTGAGTGTGAAAACCTAGGTTGTTCAGTTTGTGGAGAAGTTCATCTATGACTAGAGTCCACAAAAGAGGAGAGAGTACGCCTCCTTGGGGGCAGCCTCTTGTGGCTTTGATAGATTTGATTGTTCCTTCTAGTTCGGTGCTGATCGTCCTAGATTTCAACATGACTATTATTCATCTAGTGATGGGTTCAGGTACCTCCTTTAGATATAGGGCATTATAGATTGCCTAATTGGTCTGTATGATTTAGGCAATTGTTCGGGTTTTTTCCCTACCTTTGGATGAAATACTAGCCTATTCTTTCGAAATATCAAAAAAAAAAAAAAAAATCGGAAATTTTAGACTACCGGAACCCCTTAAATTGTTGGCAATTCTTTCTAAGAATCAGTGTCAGATATAACAACTCAATTAGAGATTTTATACCTGATAAGATCAGTTTGATTGCTTGAACATCTTTCTGTCTAGCGATTCCCCCTCTAATAGTTTCAAAGCAGTAAATGGTCTGTGCTAGTGCTAATTTTATAATTTCTTCGGTAGAAAGATTACACAGGCCGACAGCATCTCAGACCCAGAAACCGGACTATATATTTTCGAAGGATTTTGATGCGATGAATCGAAATCTGGCCTCAAAATTGCTCTATCAGCTCTGGTTTTCGAGATATCCTAACCTAAAAGTGCAAAAAACACCGTTTTTGCCCATATTTGACGTTATGTAGCCTTGCAGATGTTTTCTTTTGCCAAAATTAAAGGATGGCATCTTTAAATACAAGCTTTTCAAATGGCGTTCAGTTTGCTCAAATATCATTTTTTTCGCTGAGATATCGCATTTTGAAGTTTTCAGTTTCTAAATTTTCCTACACCTGAAAATCGATTGAGATAACATAGAGTCTTATTTTTCTTAAAATTGTGTCTCACACCATTAGTGTGCTGACCCACCACACCCCTACAATTGCTTGCGGTATGGTAGGGGTGGTTTCTAGGGGTTAGGGCTGTGTGTGACTCGGTACCCGTGGGTTAGATACTCTTCAGAGGAGGATTGCGATACCGTTTGGTAGTCTTCTATTTTCTAAAACAAAAAAAAACGTTTACGGTCTCTGCAAGATATTAATCATTTTTTATGCCTCACTACCCAGTAATGCCCACGAATTTAAACGCATTGTTCTTAGTCATCAAACAGTTTCTTCTCAAAATTTGCCTTTGCAGCTCGGATCGTCCTCATCAGTCAGTAGTTATGTTATAATTTCATGAAATAAATTGAAATTAAACATATTTAAAAGCCTGCAGGATTCCACTGTGTACTTTTTTAACTGCTCGAGGAAGAGAATTGGCTCATCGTCTTCAACAATTTTGACTTGCGGCAGTACTACTCAATTTGTTAGTGAGCTTTTACCATATTACCGTGGGCACTTGTATGCAGCTGCATGCATGTATCAAGAGTGCAAGCACATACCCATACATGCACATATGTACATATGTGTAACTGTATGCGTGCAGTTTGTGACACAGCAAAGTTGCGACAGCTGACTCGCCTGCGGGAGAAGAGTCATAACATAATCGCTTGTTGCCGCATGAAAGCGCCTGAGAGTTGAAATTGCTCACCTGTCTTACAAGAGTTGTTGCGCGCATATATTAATTTGTATGTGTATATATTTTCGTAGTAAGATATACATACACTTTCATACATGATATGCGTGACATTTTTTCGTAAATTTTTTATAAAAATGAAGTTTATTTTATCAGGTCAGTACATAAGTTCGTGCGTATTTTACCCATAATTTCACTTTTGTTCAATTTTTGCATACAAACAATTATTCGCGGAATATAACGGAACTATTTATATTTTCTTTGATATATTGTGCATTCAACAAGTGGTTTTAATCGAGGAGAGAAGCACGTGTTAACAAAATGGAATCTTCGAACGCGTATAAGAGGCATATTTTGTATTTTTTGTTCGTCCTGAAGTCTTTAACTCCGACGCCTTGCTCGAACTCGTGGAAGCTGAGCCAAATTTGACAGTCGATATGATAACTCAGAGGTTAAATTCATCGCATGGAACAGTACACAGTCACCTGGTTCAGTTGGGAAAAGTTTCAAACCTGGGAAAATGGGTTCCGCATAGACTTTCCGTCGCCAACCTTCACCAGAGAGTGAATTTGTGCTCTCAGCTGCTGCAACGGCTTGAAAATGAAAGCTTTTTGAACCGTGTCGTTACTTGTGATGCAAAATGGATCCTTTACAATAATCCTGTTCGCAAACGCCAATGGTTAGATAAAGATGAAACACCAGAACCGATTCCTAGAGATGGCCTTCACCCCAAGAAGTTTCTCCTGTCTATTTGGTGGATATGGCCGGTATTGTTTATTATGAACTTCTGGAACCAAACCAGGCGATAGCTGCTGATTATTATTCCCATCAGCTATCAAACCTGAATGAGGCACTTAAAAAGAGGCGACCGTCTTTAGTGAATAGACGCAAAGTTTTGTTTCACCACGACAACGACCACAAAACCTCATACCGCAAGGCAAACATTAGGCAAGCTGAACGAGCTCGAATGGGAGCCGCATCCACCATAGTCTCCGGATATTGTACCTTGTGATTACCACCTTTTTTGTGGACTTCAATCCCCGTATGAGTAACAAGAACTACTCCTCAAAAAAAGCTATAAAAAGGGATATCGAAGCGTATTTTGGCTCCAAGGACAAACAACTTTTGAGCAGGGAATTAAAAATTTGCTTAAACGCTGGGAAGACATTGTAAATAATGAATGAGAATATATTATTGAATTATAAATACGTTAAACATCTTTTTGATTTAATTTAAATCCACCTTTAAAAGACGCACGAACGTATGGACTGGCCTGATATAACAAAACCCTATAAAACCAGGTTTTCAACCTTTTACAAAATTCACAGAAATTTATAAATTTGTAAAAGTTATGATATACATTTTTTATGTTTCAATTAGGATTTCTAGAACACTTCTAAGTACGCAGTTTTGTAGCTGATTAAATTTTAGTACATTAATTTGTAAATTTGAAGCCACTCAAAAATCGGGGTTTGTTATGGCTGCGATGTTGACTATTTTCCTCCATATAAAATACTTTCTAACCTGCCCTTTGCATAGGAGAAAACATGGGATGCAAAAATATTGACAACATTAGGTTAGGTTAGGTGAGCCTGGTTGGCAATAAGACACGCATAGACCTTTTGGTCCCTAGCGATACCAGATGGAGACCGACCTCTATGAATACCGAAAGGGAATGCAGCTGCGATCTACAATTTCAAGTGATGCTCCCTCCCACAGGCCTTGAAGCGTTTTTACTGTGAGCGTGGGGGCATCCTTACATTTTATAATTTTGACGCCGCTGAACCACCCTGCTCCGTCAAATGCTGGCATGGGTGCGTTCGCCTCTGCGTCCATTTTCGTAAATAGGGTTTCCAGTAGCTTAATTTCCACTACCTTCCACCGTTCCTGCGACGACATTCGCCCCAGCTTGTCAGTACGGTCAGTGAGTGCCACTATCAGGTGTTTCTCTGCGATTTCACTGGCCGCAGCCGCTGGTTTCGACGTCGCAGGTCTTTCCGCGTATCCGTTTTTCGGTTTAGCTATCTCGTGCCTATGCTTCTGCGTTTTCGATGGCCCAAATGGGGCTAACGATATTTATAAATGTTTTTTTAAACAGTGCCCCTAGGTATCCACTAGGGGAGGGATGAGTATTACTTCGGGCCCTTTCGAATGGATTGTTTTCCCATAAGCTTAACACTAGCAAGTGAGCTGATAATTAAATAAATTACACCATTAAATCTTTCAATAAATTCCATTATATTTCCAACCTATTGGCTTCCTCCGGTTCATTTCACATCAGAATTTTGTCGCAACCAATTGCGGAACGATGAGATACTTGCATAACCATCGGGCTTATTTGAGCCACATTGATAAAAAATGAAGTTCGCCACACCGACCAGGTTACCATTGTAGATAGCCGGACCGCCGCCGTCACCATAGCATGCACCATTTCCAGCAGTATGCGCTAAACAGAGCACCGTTTGTGGTACATCGCTGAAATACTTTCGACATTCAGCATTAGTTATAGGGCGTAACGTGTTGTATTGTAACTGTGTTGCCGGTGGCCCATCTGTGCTTGTACGACCCCAACCCGATATGATTACCGTCGCACTAGTAGGTGGATCAGCGCTGGCTAAGGGTATCGCCTTGATGCGATCGCAAAAGGTGAGTGGACATGTAAGACGCAACAGTGCAATGTCATTGTTGTATTCGTTGAGGTATTGCGGATGTGGCATGATCTGCGCGATACCGACGACGATACTATCTTTGCGAATCTGAGTGGTGCCAGCACGCACTATAATTTTCGTAACGGGGTATCTAAAAGAAGTTACAGTAGGAAAAAGAAAATATATTTTTTTAAATAAACACACAACACACACTCACACAACGCCTTGCTCGTTGGTCACACAGTGGGCTGCTGTTACCACATAAGTGGGCGAGATGATCGATCCACCACAGACGTGCAGGCCACTTTCGTTGTCTTCCAGAGACACTTGAAAGGGAAATTGACCCTCTGCGGCGTTTTGACCGCCTACAATACGTAATGAGGGCATCTCGTGCTGGTCCAGCTCTACATCTGCCTCATAAGAATTCGGCATACTCACATTGGCTCTCTGTGGAATGGCATAAGCCAAGTGGTAAAAGAAGCACAAGCAAAAAACTAGCAACGGCATTCCACTAGCGCAATTAGTTCCTTGCATTTTAGTGTTTTTTGATTTAATAACAAAGAATACACTGAGTATTTCTAGCGACGAAACGATTCTTAAATACTAAGCTAATGAGTTTACTACTCAGCGTTGGCTATTACTTAGTTACTTACTTACTTACTTAGCAGTCTCATCAATTACTAATGTAATTTTGCAACAGTGCTAATGAATGCATTTATATAAATGGCTATGAACTGCACAAATCTATAACAAAAAAAAAATGCATTTCTTATCAGAATTTCACCAAGTCTTAGTCACTAAAAGTAAACGACTTTTGTAGGTGACTGTCATTGTTTGCTTAGTACGCCCACACCAGATAAGCTCCTCTGTCGTAGTTAGCCGCAAAAAATCACAAAATGAGTGCTACTGTGATTTACGGATGATTACTTATCGGCTAAACTAGTTTCAGTTTGCCACTTAAAAAAGGTTATTTTTTTCTTATCAGCTTTCTATGTATTTACTTACAGTTATTGCATTATATTCACAAAGGGGATAGAACTGCATGGGCAGCTACAGTCAGCTTCAAAATAAATGACTATTTATTTATTTATTTTGTAATTTCAATTATTTTGCTCTAAAAAATATAATTCATAACACAGCAACTACCATATAAAGCAAAGTTTCAGATTGTAAAAATTTGTAAAAATCGCTAAATTTTCATCAAAATTTCAAACTTTTTACCCATAATTTTTAGAAAAATTCCAGCTACGCAATTTAGTAGACTATTAAATGGTCTAATAAAGTGCAAGTTTCAAGTAGATCAAAAGTCACACTGATTTTTGAGAATTGTTTTTGGGATGCGGTCTTGTGCATTTTCTTTATTTAATGCCTAGTCCGCATTTTTTCATGCATGTAAGTTAAAGTTAGTTTTTTATGGTTTCTTCTATGAATTTATGAAGTTTCAAGAAGATAGATGTTTCACCTGATTACTATAGCAATTAGTTTGAAATTTTGTAAAATTTTGTTGTCAAATATGGTAGCATCTGAAAACTCCCGTGCAAGTGGAGGCAACGATATACTTGCATACCCTCCGATGTACCGAAAAACATCGATATATTATTCAATGCATCGAACCAAATAAATACATCGATGAAATTTTGCCAGTAACATCCCCAGTTGTGCTGAAGAAAACAAAAAAAAAAGACTCAGTCTATCTACAGAACCAAGCCCACGCCTAAGATAAAAAGCAAATTTGCATATACAAACATGTACTGAAATGCTGATAGTTACTAGCTAAACAATTTTAACTTACGTAATGAGCAGATTATGGACTGTGGTATACCTGGCCAAACGCACCAAAAATATTCGAAACGATAAATTTTGTTGTTGACTTAAAAGTGACTAGTCAGGGATCGCATCAACTTCACCGAAAAAGTGTATTACGCCTACCCTAGTTTGTCACTCTCACTCAGAATGAGGCAGCTGTATCATTTGCTAAAACGCAGCGCATACGATGGCCAGGCCATGTTACCCTTATGACTGTACCCTGAAGAAAGCCGTGACAGGGAAGCTAATGAATGTGAAGGACATGGGCAGACCGAGGAGCCGTTGGATAGATGAAGTGGAAAAAGATCTCACAGATTTAGGAATTCGCAACTATGAAGAAAAAAAGCTCAGGATCGAACGCTTTGGAGCCACATTGTGAGGGAAGCATTACTTCGCATATACTCGAAGGTTTGCCATTGCCTGCCGCGGAGCGACCGTTCAGTTAATAAAATTTGGTGGGTAAACGAAATCTGATATAAATAGAAATCTTCGGAATATTTTGACCCAACGCCACCTATTTTCTAAATTTTTAAATTTAATTAATTTCTAAACTGTTTTTGTTAGATAAGACATGCATCGAGTATGAATTAAGTAAAGTTTTTGACCACAACACCACCTTTTGGTTTTTTGAAAATTTCTTTTTCGGTAGGTAAGACATGTTCTTAGTCTGAACCAAATTTGACTCTAGTTTTTCATTGCCTTTCAGTGCTTTTGAAAAAAAAAATATATATTTTTGGTAGAAAATGCATTTTTCGAATACGAACCAATGCAAATTATATACAAATACTATTCCTCATACCATAAGGAACGCAGCGCTATATCCTCGCTTTTTTCAAATTATTTATTTTTGGAGTTAAAATATATTGAAGGTAATAACCATATCGGGCAATACATATGAATTTTGAGAATACATCTACCGCTACCTGTCAGAACTATTTAAAAAAATTGTTTTTCGAATTTTTATATGAATAAATACAGCTTACAAAAATTAAGGGGCCTCAACAAGTTGACCGGCTTTGATAATTTTTTTTTTTGTTTTATTTTATTATTTTTTGTTTTATTTTATTATGCATTTTTTTATGCTCATAATTGTTTTTATAAAGGGCTAACAAAAATTTAAAATGCAATTGTCTAACAAAATGCATTTAATACCAATTTTCAAATTTTATAAAAAAAATTAAAATTTTTTACAAATATTTCAAATTTTATACAAAAATTTCAAATTTTATACAAATATTTAAAATTTTATACAAAAATTCCAAATTTTATACAAAAATTTCAAAATTTTCACAAGTTCCTCATTAATTTTTAATTACTTATAGAATTTATAGAAAGATTTTCAGTATGCAGTTTTATAGCTTCTTAATTTTTGGTGTAATAAGGTGCAAGTTTGAAGTTTGTGCAAAATGCCTATTTTTAATTTTTTTTGTTGACGGTATAGAGCATTTTCCCCATATAAAAAAATTCGAGCAAAAACCAAACACATCTAACATTTATGTCAAAGATTCGGGTTACTTTTTGAACAGAACAAAAACATGGTGGCACAAAATTAATCACCCCATAAAAAAGAATTCGTGTAGAAACCAAAAAAGTCTGCCATTTATGAAAAAAAATCGGGGTACTTTTTAAACAGAATAAAAACAAGGTGGCACAAAATTAATCACCCCATAAAAAAAATTCGTGCAAAAACCAAAAACGTGTGACATTTATGTTAAATATTTGGGGCACTTTTTGTATAGAATAAAAGCCAGGTGGTACAAAATTAATCACCCCATAAAAAGAATTCTTGCAAAAACCAACCAAATCTACATTTACGTCAAAGATTCGGGGCACTTTTTGTATAGAAACCAAACAAGGTGGCACAAAATTAATCACCCTATAAAAAAGAATTCGTGCAAAAACCAAACAAATCTAACATTTACGTCGAAGATTCGGGACACTTTTTGCATAGAACAAAAACGTGGTGGCACAAAATTAATCACCCTATAAAAAAGAATTCGTGTAGAAACCAAAAAAGTCTGCCATTTATGAAAAAAATTCGGGGTACTTTTTAAACAGAATAAAAACAATGTGGCGCAAAATTAATCATCTCATAAAAAAATTTCGTGCAAAAACCCAAAAATGTTTGACATTTATGTTAAAGATTCGGGGCACTTTTTGTATAGAACAGAAACAGTGAAGCGCAAAATTAATCACCGTATTAGAAGAACTCTAATTTTTATAAATGGCATCGTATGTCAGTAAAACTTGACAATTGTGAACTATCATACAAAGCAGCAGTATACAGACAGACAATCAATGCGTAAGGTTCAAAATTAAGCTTTACAGCACTCAAAATAATTTTCTTTTATTTGCCATGGGCTGCCGAGGCGCGATCGCTATTAGAAAAACCTTATTGGTGTTTCACGGAGATTCGAACCAACGTACTCCGAATTCCGAATGGTAGTAACGCATAAATCCACTACGTCTAGGGCGGCCACCTTGTGGATGCATATTTCTACTTTTGCTCAGAATTCCGAAAATAACATCATCAGTTGTGCTAGAAACGCACATTGGCCCATCATGCAATCCTTTAAAGCTTACCAGTAGAGTCTGCTTATCCGAAGTCATACCAATATTTATTCCAATAAAATTTAACGCATCTTTTCAACTCTTGCTGGAAGACTGTACTTTGTCTAATCAGGTGCACAAAGAAGTAAAATATTGAGAAGAGTTACGCAGGTCTACTTGGGTTTTGTGTTTTAGGTATGGGACTGGTTTCCAATGCATTTTGGTGTGCGGAACATAGATGTAACACATTTTTGATTCTGGTGACAAAAAATGGGCACAAAACAGCATAAAAATGTGTTTTCTCAAATAAATGACCTGGTGGCCAAGTAGATATAAAAAAAGAGTGAATTTGACCTGTGCTATAGAGACTTTAAGAAAGCCCTTAATTGTTCTAGCAAGCGCGAGTTGAACACATACCCACTCACATGAGAGCAACTCACCTTTCACCTAAGTTATTGCTGTAATGCAATTTCGTTAGAGTTCAACTAGAAAAACAAAAAAAAAAAAATGTTGAGCTAATACAAACCACAAGCGAGTAAATTCGATGAAAATACCACGAACCAGACTAAAGCGTATCTCTAGTGCCAAGAATTCAACAGAAAGGCATTAAAAATGATAGCCAGTGCGATTACATGCATGCATACATGTGTGTGTGCGTGCGTGTGTTTGTGTGCCTGACTAACAGAGCATTAGCGGGAGTTCAGCACAAATTTCATGAGATGCTAACATGCAATATCAGACGCAACATAAAATGCTTTTAAACTCGTACACAGCCACACACATGCACCCACATACCCACCCACACACACACGTACCCATAGGCAACCACGCAACAAGCAAACATGGTGGCTAGCGTGAAACCACAAAAACTAACCCAACCAGCTGAGCAGCAGCTGAACAAAATCGGCGAAGAGAGATAGCCAGGCAAACCGACTGACAGGCAGTTACAACCGAAAGGATTTCAATAAATCCAGGAGATAAAAATCAACTTATCGGCGCATACTTACTACACCTCTGCTCCTCGCACCAAAAAAAAAAAAACAAAAACAAAAAACTCTGCTTTTAAAATATGTATACATGAGCTCGCATGTGCCCGCGCTCCCGCACCGTAACGCGATGCAAACCACTTCAAACCGACTGTGACACGCGATGCATGCAACGCACGTTGCACGTACGGTATGTTTACATGCATGCACAGTGGCACCGGCGGCACTGCAGCAATGTTGTTGATTGCAATGGGTTGGCGCTGCGCGCATCGAATTGCGAATGGAATTTCGAATTGTGAATTGCGAATTGAGCGAGTTACTATGTACAAAAGCCGTTGCAATGTGGCACAAGTAGGGGGGCGGTAAGAGCACTGGCATGTGGCATAAACATGTGACAATGACTGCAGCGGTGAGTGTTAGTTTCAGTGGCATTTAATGGCATCGCAAACAGGATATCGAAATGCACTAAATGGACTGGCCGTGTCATTCACCACAGTGCGCCAGTATAAGTACTCGTACACAAACGCGTATAACAATTGTTGTTCTTATTGTAGTTTTGTTGTGACATGTGGCATTGTGTTTCAAAGAAATACCTTGCGCTACAAAAATAGTAATGCACACTCTATCCCTTTCACGTCAACTAAATAAAAATCAAAAAAATCAACTAGCCCTTCTTTAATTGCATTCGCTTCCCCTCTTCTTTCTGCTCTATCTACCTTTTCTGCCTCTCTCGCATGGCGGCCGGCCGTAAATGCTCTGGTAATGCGAGATAAGCGGCCAACAACAGAGGTTTGCAAAGCCGCTTGCTTTGTTCTAAGCCAGCTCTGCATTCCCTCATTGATGTCCCTCGGGCGACTTGGCATTGATGGAATTTCCATAACCATTCCTCCGTCGTGTGTGTGGCTTGTCGATGGCTATAGCAAAGGGCATGGATATTGAAATTGCTCATCTGAAAGATATAGCCATTTGATTGTTGTTGCTCTGTGAAATGTTTTTGTTTTTTCAGCTCTTTGTTATTGTGCATTTATTTGTTTTTGCATTTGTTGATGTTGATGCTGATTTGGTTTGCTCAAGTTGATTGCCTATGTGGCCTACATGCGATTTGCTTTTGGTAACGCAATGACATCGAGTGTATTTGAACATTTCAAATATGTCTGAAACTTAAAAGGAGCAATACCACTGAGGAAGGTACTTATATACAGTCGACTCTCGTTAATTTGAAATTCGAGGGACTCTTAAAATATTACTGATTATCGAGTGTTTGAAATATGGCGAGAGAAAACCGAAATTTTTAAGAGAAAATAAATAAAACTTTCAACTATCAAATGTTTTTATTTAACTGCTAAAGGTTTACATATCCCTAATGTGAATTAATTAATCTTTGAAAAGAACTCATTTATACGTGAATGTGAATTAATTAATCTTTGAAAAGAACTCATTTATACGACGGGCTTCCTTCGATGCACGTTGCTGCTGCTTTAAGGAGAAAAATTGCCTGATACGCTGTTTCATCAGTTTCGTTTTGTAGATAAAAGCTTTGTAAGTCATCGAATGAGTCTCTTGCTACATTAACTAACACCTCTGCCAAAGGTTCTGATGTATCGTCTTTACCTTCATCGTTGCTCTTTACATTCGCATCTGTCGCAGATACAATTTCGCCATCGGTTAGTGATCCTGAGACAGCAACATCTTCATCCCCTTGAACATAGTCGGAAAAAGTCACACCGCTGAAGTCAACTACTGATGCCTTTGATAGTTCTTCATCATCCATAATTATTTGCTTATACTTTTCAGCAATCGTCAAACTTTCATACTTTTTATGACTCATATAAAGGGTGGTTAAGTTTCAAGGGCCGGTATTGATTTTGAATAAAATACAATTTTTGTAAGAAATTATTGTCATTCCTCTTTATTATGACAACACTGGTATGACTTAATTACGTGTGGAACAAAATATCGGCCAAATGTCTACCGCGACCTCGGCGTCACACCTCTATCCGATGGTCTAAATTTGCGATGACGCTGAGGCGTAATTGAGATTCTGTGCCGTTAAGGGGGGAAGTACCTTTAGACGTTTCAAAAAATCGATTTTTTTTTTATTGTCTTAACCGATAGGTATATGCTCTAAGAATATTATTGCAAAATTTCAAAAGCCGATCTTGAAAATTATGGAAGATATGCCACTTGAAAGTGGCGCGCGCCGAGCCGACCGAGCCTTGACCGCGAACTTTAAACGGCGTTTTCTCGAAACCATGTTTTTCAAATTGGCGTAAGTGATTACGGAAAAAGTATTGAACCAATTTTCTTCATCAAGGTTTCATTTTAAAGGGCATAAAAAGCTACTCTAGATAGACTACGGACGAAAAGAAAAAAGAATTTTTAGATACTTTTTAACACAAAAATGTTTGAAAATTTTTGCAAAAAAAACCAAAAGTTTTTTTTGAAGCCTCATTTTAATGGTTAATCATCGAATTTGCTAGAGATTGTAGTCTATCTAGGATAAAAAACCCTCCTGAGTAAAATAATGTTTGATTTTATGATTTCAGATGAAAGTTGCGGTCAGGATCGCTTACGCCGAATTCGATGTCAGCGGCGACACGATTTACGTGAACCGCCATAGCTCAACTAATTGCTTATTTATAATAATGTTAAATACGCTTTTTTCTTCTTGGAGCATTGCCCTAAATATATATCATATTAATTTCATGTGCACTGTTTTCATTTTCCCAAAAATAAATCACGAAAAACTGGTTTTTTTCGGCCCTCTAAAGGTACTTCCCCCCTTAATGTGCCGAAATATCTCATCCTTTAGCTCTTGAATTGTTGCTGGCTTATCAACGTACACCTTTTCTTTCAAATCACATGATCTTGGCGGCCAATTGACATCGCTGCGACGTGAGATTCTTCGGCCATCAAATTTTTCGCGCAAATGAGCCATTGTTTCGTTAGCTGTGCGACAAGTGGCACCGTCCTGTTCAAACCACTTATCGTCCACATCCATATCTTCCAATTCGCGCCATAAAAAGTTCGTTATCATCTCACGATAGCGAACACTATTCACAGTAACTGCCTGACCGGCCTCATTTTGGAAAAAATACGGCCCAATGATGCCGCCGGCCCATAAACCGCACCAAACACTCACTCTTTGTGGGTGCATTGGTTTTTCGGCAAACACTCTTGGATTATCATTAGCCCAAATGCGGAAATTCTGCTTATTGACGAATCCACTGAGATGAAAATGTGCCTTATGACTGAAAATGATTTTCTTCGAAAATTGGTCATTCACTGTTGCCATTTCCTGCCACCATTCTGACCATTGACGACGTTTGAAATGGTCAAGAGTTCTAATTGAGTTAGTCTGAAATTGAAAAATGTTAAATGAAATGCAGGAAAAACTTGACGTTTACGTGTGGTTCACATTCAACATCAGCCCTTGAAATTTAACCACTCTTTAGAAAGGATTTGTTTGCTGCTTGGCAAAGGCTAAGTATTCATTCGATAGAACTCTTTCTGCTCTATAAAACTATGTTAATTGTATTTTTGAGTTATTTAATTTCATATAAGTTTTGATGCTCAATTACGACACCTGCCCTTCTTTGCTTTTTATCGAGGTCAAAAAGCCACCGAAGTAGCCCGGGCCATTTGCGACGTGTATGGAGAAAGTTTTATAGGTGAGTCCACAACACCGAAATGGTCAGAAATGCCGGCTTTGATGTATATGATACGTCCCGCAGCGGAGGGAGGCTTTCTGAATTCGATGAAGAACATCTCAAATCACTTTTGAAGGAGACCGGCCGCCAAACCAATAGTGAATTGGTGGAAGAAATGACCTGGGATCATAAAACCATTCTCAATCTCGCCCGCCATCGAGCAACACGTGGTCATAAACAGCGTGTTTTGTACCGAATCGTCACGGGAGAATGGTGAATGTTGCCTATACGAGGTGTGTTCCAAAAATAAGGAGAATTTTCAAATTTTGCGAGCTACGTACATTCGACTTTCGATTATTATTTTGTTTTTGTGTTGGTACACTCACCTCGAAGATATGTTCACAGTTTGAGAAATATAGCAAATTTAGTTCAGAGAGATTGTACGGAACACCCTAACAAAAGAATTGATGATACCCAAGATGGCTGACGATGCATAAATGCTAGAATGAGTGATGAAATGAAGACATATGGAGAGATGCTGTAAAAGAAACAATGGTTCATCCTGAGCTGTAATTGCCATGATGAAGATTTTGGATAGACTTTAATTTTAAATTTTCAAATAAGTTTGCTTCTTTTATTTTATTTATTTTTTATTTATTTATCTAATCAGCAAACAAGAGGCTTACAGAGTATTACATAGGTAGATCCAAATTAAGACCTTATGACAAGATTCTTATAAGTAACTTCTTAAAAATAAACTTAGAGTATGAGAAATCAAAGACTAAGGAAAAAGAATTAAGCTAGCGTCCTTCTATATAAAAGTAGCATTCATCCCATAAACAAGTTTAGCAATACACACAAAAAACAGTTCATTACAACGAAAAATGTATGAGGGAACATTAAAATGTATTTTATTGAGAAGATACGGACAATCTATTGAGCCCGCACAAATATCGAAGACAAAACACATCGACAACAGAACACGCCTAGACTCTAGGGTCAATAGATTTATTAATAAGCTACGTGCCCGATAAGACGAGATGGGATCAACGAATTTCTTCGAGCGCAAAACAAAACGCACATACTCTAATATATTAATATAGATTGCATGAAACAATCTGCAAACGAATACCGGGTATTCTAACCTGGACCGAATTAAGGACGAGTACAACAGCTTGAGACTATAGGGACAAGAAAACGAAGAACTATTTCGACAAATAAAGAAGAGGATAAATAATAGCGGACCTAGGACACTATCTTCGGGGAACACCAGACGAAACAATAAAAGAATAAGACGATACATTATCAAGTCGAACGACTCAGGGCCTATTATTGAGGTAGGAAATTAATGACTCAACAAATTAAGAGTGAAAGCCGAAACGCTCAAGCTCTAAGCAATGCAAGATTTTTATTTATGTACGTACGAAAAAGATCAAAAGCATCTACTTTTCTGATATTTACAGCTCCTTTGTGGCATAGACAATAAAAAAACATAAAATGTTGCTGCAACATTTTCGTAAGGCTCCCACATTTATTACATAAATCAAGTTTTATGCGCTGAAATATTTAAAAATTCCAAAGCCTCGGCAAAAAAAAAAAAAAAAATGCAACACAAAAAAAACAAAAAAAGAAAAAACATCATTTCACCTCAATGCTAAAACGTACTGAGTTCATAAAAGCCCCAAATTTTCATTGCACTAATGACCTCCCTTCGCAGTATCTTAACTTTGCTGTGCTGTTATTCGCGGTGCATCTGCATGAAATCCGTAAACTGGCCACAGCTGGGAGAAAGGACGTCACGAATGAGAAGTAAAGCAACAAAGTAGAGATTTGAAAAAAAAAAAATGTAAAGGCTACGCGACTGCTTCGGCCTTTTAGAAATAAATTAGTTTTTGTGCAACAAATGTATGCCCTTTTTCACGTACATACACATACACATACATATATGTATGTATTTACTTTGCTCGTATATGCAAACACTTACCGTTCTTCAAAAAACCATTTTGGACTGCAGCGACGCAGACACAATGATTTATGAACGCATATGAGATCTACAGGGTTGCTTAGCTGAGTAACAATTAGTTTGAAACTGAGTGTATTATGTATGCCGTTGTTGTTGCTGATATTCTAGACGCTGCCTAAGTCCTTTCGGTTATTAGAGTTTCGGTGTTGGCAAACTGGGCTGTCTGCATCAGGTTCGTACGACTTATTTGTTCTTCAACTCGGAGGCACTGTCCACTTAGAGATATGCGCATCCATAACCGTAGAAAGTATACTATAGCCAGAAGATTGGGTCCGGCGATAACGGAATCCGAAGAATACAAAAAGAGCAGAAAAGCATTGAGGAAAGCTATAAGCCAAAGCAAAAGAGACAAATGGGAAGATCAAAGAAACGATCTAAACAATAACCCATGGGGGTTGGGCTACAAAATCGTTATGAAAAAACTAGGAGCCAAATTCCCTGCTGCTAATATGGAAACCGAAGCGGTAAGAAAATAGGCGACACACTCTTCCCAACACACTGCGCTGAGAGGGAAGAACTCGAGTATGAAACAACAGATCCTGTCCCATTCACAGCAGAAGTACTTATGGATGCGGCAAAAGCAATGAAATGCAATAAAACGCCAGGAGTTGATGTCATAGATGCAGAAATGTAGAAACTATTGCCAATCGAACGCTCTCTTTTGCTGCTAAACATGCACAACACATGCCTAAAAGAAGGAATTTTTCCAGAAGTATGGAAAAAACAGAAACTAGTTCTAATCAGTAAGGGAACGGGAGACCCAACATTAGCGTCCGCTTATAGACTGCTAGGTATGCTGGATAGTGCAGAAAAACTCTTTGAGAAACTGATAAAGAATAGGCTTAGCGAAACCGTAGAGAACAGTGGCGGCCAGCCTGACAGGCAGCATGGTTTTAGAAGTCTAGATCTACCTTAGGAGCCATACAAGATATAATAGCTAGCGTAGAACATGCCCAGGTAGGTAATCGATTCTCCAAACTCTTAGTAATACTAGCCACACTGGATATTAGAAATGCTTTCAACAGTATAAGTTGGAACGACGTAAAAGAAGCCTTAAAGATAAAATTCAAGATCCCAGATCTAGTGAATATTATTTGTAGCTATCTAAGTAATCGCGTGCTCTTATACGAATCGCGAGAAGGTTGTAAGACTAAGCAAATAACAGCAGGTGCAGCCCAAGGATCAATACTCGGACCTGAACTTTGGAATATAAGCTACGATGAAATACTTCGAATAGAGATGCCCGAGGATGTGCATTTAGTGGGATACGCAAATGACATTGCAGCTGTAATAATCGCCCGAAACACTGACGCAGCCAAAAGTGAGGAAAAACAGGTGATGATCCGTGTTCAAACATGGCTAGAAGGCTGTGGATTAAAGCTGGCCACAGAGAAAATAGAGCTAATTCTTCTAACGAACAGATGCATCCCATTAGAAGTAGATATACAAGTACTCGATGCCACTTTATCGACAAAAAAAGTGGTCAAATACCAAGGAGTGCAATTGGACACAAAGCTAACTTACTGGGCGCACATAAATCATGCCTCTACAAGAGCTGCCAAAGTAAGCGGCATGTTAAGTAAGCTCCTGGCAAAGCTTGGAGGTCTAACGCAAAATAAGCGAACACTTTTAATGGACACGACGAACTCGATTCTCGTATACGGATGCGAAAATGGGTAGATTCACTAAGGGTGCAATGCGGGCGGTAAACTGTGCAACGCACCTGCGCTTTCAGAGTGGCTGCGTCATACAGAACAGTATCTGAAGCAGCGGTGTTAGTTATCAGCGGAACCATCCCTATAGATATTCTAGCACAAGAGCGCAAACGGAGATGGGAGGCAAAAATCTCAGGAATCCCAGTACCATACTTCTCCGATAATAGAGTTCAAACACTCACACTTTGGCAGGCAAGATGGAACTCTGAAAGGTATGGTAGATGGACAGCGAGACTAATACCCGATCTAAAAAAGTGGGTAGAAAGAGAGCACGGTGAGGTTAACTATTACCTCACACAGTTTTTGTCCGGACATGGGTCCTTTCGTAAGTATCTGTGGCGAATGGGAAAAGTGTGCCAACCAAACTGCATATATGGAGATACTGAGTATGATGATGCGGAGCACACCTTCTTTAAATGTGAGAGGTGGAAGATAGAGAGAACAGCTCTGCAATGAGCTATTGGTGTATTTACACCTGAAGGAATGATCGAGAAAATGATGATAGGCGCAGAAAAATGGAATGACGTCGCAAACTTCGTGGAGGATATTATCCGAAAAAGAAGCGTGAAATGGAAACTTATGCTGAAGAGCATTGAGCATAGCTTTCTCAAAACAGGCGACCCTGGACGCCTTCGAGGTACAGGTTAAGGATTAACTGCTTATTACCTTCTTTTCTTTTAGCTCAATTTTTAGTTTCATGTGAAATAGAGAGTACTGAATTCTCACAATTTATAGTTCAATTAAGCCACCCTGTATTTACTCTCTTAGATAAATACTCACATCGCCCCTTCCTTCTCTAGGCTACTCACCACCGCAGTCTTCACCCTACTCCACTGTTTCTTATCTACATAAAACTGTCGATAAAATATTTTTTTCCTCCGTTTTCCAATTTTTGGCTACTTGCCGATTTGTTGCCTTCTTTTGTGTTGTTTTTTGTGTTTTCTCACACCTGCCAACATTTCGACATCCATATTGCAGCAGCTTTTGTGTGTAATGCGTTTTGCTGCTGTCAGCTGAGCACAAGTCGAGTTCTTCATTTTGCGATTTGTTGTTTTGCTCTACTTCATCAGCGCTGTGTACAAAGGCAAAGCAAGCTGAAAATTTGTCAAAGTGCCAAAGAAGTTTCCACAGGCAACGCCTTTGTTGCAGCGCGCGATTGTGGATGGATGGGATTAGCAACAGTTGAATCATTAAATTCACTGTTGCTTACCAATTTGGCTGTGCTTTGAGGCGTTTTTGCTTACTTCAGATTCAAGTTCGCAACAACAAATTGTAAACGGAAGTAAGAGATTTCCTGGATGTTTTCCGGTTTAAGATAATTTTTAAGTAAGTTAATCTGGCAAAATGAATTTAGTAAACCATTTAAATTTAAATATTAACGCTTATATAGACGCTTATATAGAGACAGATCATTTCATGTATGTATCTAAATTCCCACTATTTAGTGTACTGGGATTTCAGGAGCTTAAATAAATACTGGAGAATGGTTCCATGTGTAGAAGTCCACGCAAGTGGGGAAAGTTACTGATAGCCATTCACTTGGGAGTTGCCGGGACGATTAATCTGCATATGGTTCAAGCAGCTCACAACTCCCGGGATTAGCCCAATTATCCTCTGGGTAGCATCCGAACACCCGATCGGGAGTGATCTAACGTGAGAAGGCAAATCATTCCAGGATAGCTGGTTGTGCGTTGGGTTTGGGACCTGCCAGTTAAAAATCCCCCCAATAAAAATATCTACAAAGCCTGGGATGAGAAATACCTTTACTGATGACGGCCCCTGTAATCGAAATAAGGAATATGATTTGAGGGCATGCATCCGCATCAAAATCGGTTTTTTTAACATCTCACTAATTTGCGCCCACGCGCCGATGGAAAAGAAGGAGGATGCGACCAAAGATTCCTTCTATGAGCGCTTGGAACGCTCCTATGAGCGTTGCCCCCGCCACGACATAAAAATCGTGCTTGGCGACGTCAGTGTCAGAGTGGGCAAAGGGGGAATTTTTGGTCTCTTAGTCGAAAAATTCAACCTGTGCAACAAAATATCCGGTAACGGACAGAGGCTGATCGACTTCGCCGGGGCTAAAAAAAGTTACTCTAAGCTATGTGGCTGTCTTCTGATCGAAAAATGTGAAACCAAATCGATCTTGTTATGATAGATGAAAGACACACTTCTAATGTATTAGATGTACGTACGATCCGAGGACCCAACATCGACTCGGCTCACTACCTTGTTGCAGCCAAACTACGCACACGCCTCTGTGCAGCAAAAAACGTACATCTACCTACGCAAAGAATGTTCAACATCGAAAAGCTGCAATCACAACAGACAGCCAAAAGATTCGCCACTCGACTCTCACTCCTGCTCTCAGAGAGTACTGCTCAACAAACCGGCATGCACGAGCAATGGAGTAACATTTCTCATTTCCTACGTACCGCCGCCGAAGAAGAAATCGGATTCCGGCAAGCCCGAAAAAATAGTTGGTACGACGAAGAATGTCATGCTGCCGCAGAAAGAAAGGACGCTGCTTATAGACCCACGCTGTGATCAGGCGCAACACAAGCCATGTGGGATTGCTACAGAGAGCTCAAAAAGGAAGAGAGACCTATTATCCGAAAGAAGAAACGAGAGCCCGAACTACGTGAGTATGAGGAGCTTGAGATGCTGGCCAACAGGCTTACAGAAGGTTCCAAGACCGGGCGCTTTCCTGTAAGAACAAAGTCGGCGAACTGGTGACTGACATCCAGAGCAATCTGAAATTATGGAGGGAGCACTTCTCCAACCTGTTAAACAGTAATAGTTAGCTGCGCATTTCATAGAGAATGTGAAGATCCTGATACCCCAACCGCCGATGACGGAATTGTCGTTCCACTACCCGACCATGACGAGGTGAGAGTATCCATAACGTGGCTAAAGAACAGCAAAGCCGCGGGTGCCAACGTACTGCCGGCTGAGCTATTCAAACATGGCGTCGAGGAGCTGGTAAGGTGCATCCATTAGCTTCTCTCCAAAATATGGTCGAATGAAAGCGTGCCTGGCAATCCACAAGAAGGGGGATATTGCAATCTATGCCAATTACCGTGGGATTTCCTCCTAAATATCTAGCGAGCGTATTGTGTGAAAGGATGAAGCCCCCCATCAACTAACTGATAGGACCTTATCAGTTTGGCTCTAGGCCTGGAAAGTCTACCATCGACCAAATATTCACAATGCGCCAAATCTTGGAAAATACCCATGAAAGGAGAATCGACACACACCATCTTTTCGTCGACTTCAAAGCTGCATTTGACAGTACGAAAAGGAGTTACCTGTAGGCCACGATATCTGAATTTGGTATCCCCATAAATCGAATACGCCCTTGCAAGATGACGTTGCTCAACACTAGCAGCGCTGTCAGAATTGGAAAGGACCTCTCCTAGCCCTTTGATACCAAACGAGGTTTCAGACAGGGTGACTCGCTGTCGCGTGACTTCCTTAGCCTGATGTTGGAGAGTATCGCACGAGCCGCAGAACTTAATCGCTCAAACACAATTTTTAATAAGAGCGTACAATTGTTGGCGTATGCCGATGATATCGACATCATCGGCCTTAAAAACCGCGCTGTTAGTTCTGCCTTCTTCAAACTGGATAAATAGGCAAAATGAATGGGTCTGGTGGTGAAGGAGGACAAAACGAAGTACCTCCTGTCATGAAACACACAGTCGGCGCACTCGCGTAGCGGAACCCACGTCATTGTTGACAGGCTCTAAGGTTGGCAGGCTGTAAAAGACTTCATTTATCTAGGAACCAGCAATAACACCGATAATAATGTCAGCCTGGAAATCCAACGTAGAATATCTCTTGCCAACAAGTGCTACTTTGGACAAGGTAGGCAAATGAGTAGCAAAGTCCGCTCTCGATGAACAAAATGAATACTCTACAAGACTCTCATCATGCCCTTTCTAACGTATGACGCAAAAGCTTGCACGATGACAACAACCGATGAGGCGTTTTTTGGTCCTATGCCCGTTATCGAGCTGTATGAGCTTTACGACGACGTAGATATAGCGCAGCGAATAAAGATCCAGCTGCTACATTGGCTGGGTCATGTCGTCCGAATGGAAACATATGCTCCGGCTTTGAAAGTATTCGATAGATCAAGTGGAGAAGCACTTGGCTGCGTTTGGTGTGTCTAATTGGCGCCGGTTAGCACGAGAGAGAAATGACTGGCGCGCTTTGTTAAACTCGGCCAAAATCGCATAAGCGGTTATCGCACCAATTAAAAAGAAGAGGAAGATAAAACTCGTAGAATTGGAAAAATGGAAAGAAATTTAGCTGTGAAAAAGTTTTTAGTTTTAGTTGCAGCACTTTCGCTTAGAGGTGTGGAAAGTTACTCATTGTTCGTTAATATAGTTTTACTTTTATTTATATTTCTCTTACTTCCTACAAAATGTTTCCTATTAAATGGTAACTTAATAGCACCATTTTTTCGCAGCTGCATTCGCTTTATGCAACTACGAATTTAAAGTTAAAAGGCAGATACTCAAAGCAACAGGAAATGACTGTCAACTAAAAAATATGAAAATATTGCAAAAGTTGCATAAGAACTGGCTCGTAAACTCTAAAAAGTTACACAATAGATAAATTGTATGAGACATTAGTAAGTAGAGCAAAGCGTCAAATGCGTGAAAGAGGGAATATTTTTGTAATAAAAAAGTTGGTTAGCTATTTTTCCGCTTCAATATAAAGTTAGTCGGGATAGTTGGGGGTAGCAATGCAGTTAGCATGAAGGTGGAAGAAAAAAAAAAAAAATGTTTAATGAAAATTTACTACGGGCATAAAAAATGTAAAAATCTTCGAATAAATTGTGACACGTGCTGAGAAAGTGTTTGTTGTATATTATATAGAATATTTTGTAAAACTTAGGCATACTTTTTGTACGAGTCTTAGATGAAATTTTAAACAGAGGAGTATGATATTATTTTTTTATAGATTTATTACCTCTAGCACATAGAAGAGTGCGCAGGTTCGAATCTCCGAGCATAAAACAGGAAGATGATAGAAAAAACTTGTTCTAATAGAGATGAGAAATATATTTACACAGATAAAGCAAATACAATACACCTCTCTAAATTGTTTAAATGGTTGATTATGTAAAAAAGTTCTATGAGAACCATAACACGGTGCTATAGAGAATCAGAACTTTTGAAGTGACATGATGAGCACTATAGATCTTGCCGAGAATGGCGCGGAACCGTGTTTAAAAAATTTTTAGCTCCCTGAAATTTTTTATTTATCGTTAAAAACCCGATTTTGGGTGTTTTCCGGCACTTAAAAACTCGTAGCTCGTCTGCATTTTATCCGATTTCCAATCTTGAAACAGTTTTGTTGAGGTAGATGTGAGTTCTTTTGACGTATGTCTTCTATTTTTCACGCTAAGCAAAAATAACCACTGATTTTTCAACACAAAACTTAAATTGTAGTCAATTTTTTTAAATTTTTGCGAGTTTAACGAGATGTTGTCGATAATATTGAAATGAAATGTTTATTTATTAGTAGAAAGTCTTATAGCTGTGCCTATTCCGAATGTAAAAAGCATTAAATTTCAAAAATCGAAAGTTTTCTTCACTACTTTCATATTTGCAAATTTAATGCGTTTCTCCGTTACTATTCGCGAAATACGTGTATAATTAAGTATATTTACTCATACCTGTGTCCATTCCGAATCTAGAAAGCATTATTTCATCAAAATTGATAAGAAATTGTCCAAGTGAAGAACGTTTTTGTGGAAATAAAATAAAAGCAGAACATTCCCGAGTTGAACAGAGACCGTAGAAGAATATTATAACGTGAAAAAAAAAAAATAATAATGCAAAAAGTAACGCAATTTGCTGACTTAATTCTGCAATTTTCTGACTTAGCCGGACGTAGTATTACCTAACTAAACCTCACCTAACCTAACGTTATCGAAATCAATCAAACCGTACACAATGTGAGACAATCGAACTCATTGTGCTGCTTTTTTGCATTGTAAAAGGAAGTCATTTTGATTAGTTTGCAATGCCAACCTATCCAAACTCGACGTTACCTTGAATAACTTATGTCATATTATTATTATATTATATTAGCTTAATTTAAATAACGTTAGGTTAAGGTAGTAGTCTGGTAACTTACACGTTTTTTGAGACCATGTTTGGGACATTTTTTGGAAGGGAAAATAAAATTCAATCGGTTTGATTTTCTGATATGTTATTAAAGGTATCAGAAGGTGATTTTGACAAAAAATAGCAAAATGGCGGACTTCGTAAGAAAATTGCCTTTTTTTTTGTGGAAGTCGGACTAAAAAATGGAAATTTAGGGACGAGATAAATTAAATCTATTACCCGCCAGAACATATCTAAATTTCAGCTCAATCCGTTAGATAGAAAATTTGTTTTCACGACGGCCATCCGGAAAAACGTTGTTTTGAGAAAAACGCGTTTAAAGTTTTAGCAATTGATTATTTATAGTGCGAGCAAGTACAAGCCGATCTCAGGTATGTGCTATAATTTCGTCAATATTTCGAATTTCGGTCTAAAATTTGTACAGTATATTACCAATATATCGCACTTTCAAAATATGTAAAAAACCGAAATTCGAAATTTTCAAAATAAGTTACCAGACTACTACCTTAAGTTAGGTTAGGTAAGGTTAGGGTAGGTTAGGTTAGGTTAGATGCACTTATGCTAAGTTTTAATAGGTCTTGATCATTCAAGAGTCATGATTTTTCACACTCAGTAAATTGTACATGCTTACCATCAAATTGCAAACGTTTCTGCTGTGTCATGCAAGCTTCAGTTGGCCAGTTTGGATTAGATAAGCTTGGGTTATAATGAGTTTTGATATGTTAGATGTATTCATAGTTATGTAAACTTATAGCTGTCTTTCAAAATTAGCCCCAATTAGCAGTAAAGCACTATCGGTCATGCGGTATTCTCTCGCAGTCACGGTTCAGCTGGATTTTTAAATGTGGAAAAAAACTTTTTTTTTTAAATTGTAACTTTAACAGTTTTCAATGCATGAAGATGAAAAATAACTTATTTCGAGCACATTTTATAGGAGTTTAAAAATATGTATATATATGTGGCCCCCGTTCGAAAACAGTGGACAAAAAATTGCATCACATTGAAAAAAACGTGGAAAAATTGCACAAATCAGAGCTTGTTATTGAAAATTTCTTTTGAACGTCAATCGTTCAACCTTCGAACTATATATGTACATTCATAACGCACATACACTCCCTTTCCCAAGACCATATTGAAATAAAAAATCGGTTGAAAAATGGGTTAGTTATGTATTTTTACTTCATCAAAAACACCATTAATCGGTTTTTTAACAATAAATAAAAAATTTGAGGGTGTTTTGAATTTTCTAAACACAGTTTTGTGTTGTACTGGTCTTGACATAAAACGTGCACTACATCACTTGAAGAGTTCTTTCGATTTTTTTTATTTTGTAGCACCGTGTAACCTATTTTGTTGTTGTAATAAGATTCATCGCCTACTTGCCTTTCACATTTCTTACCTTTCACATTTGATACCTTTCACATTTCTTCCCATCTATTTGAACTCATTAATGCCGAGGACATTTTTTTCGATTTTTATCAGCAAATCTTCGTTGAGGAACTATGACATAGATACCATTTGCCAATTTTTGTGTTATTTAGTTTTAAAGTTTAAGGGCTTAGGGGTAGACAGTGCGCCGAAAAAAATATGATAATCAATAATTCTTTTTTGCTAATCAATTGTTTTATTAAAAAAAAAAAATAAAAACATGGCAATAATACATCATATTTCGACTTGATTTTAGCAAAATTTCAAAAAAGAAATTTATAATTGTTTAAAAAAAAATCGAAATTTTTGGAAAACAAAATCCTTCGATCAGGCACGAGTTTCTTACTATAAGTTTTCAAAAAGCAGTGTACAATTTATTAGAATCTACCAAGTGGTTTTTAAGTTACAGTGATCACCAGTTCAAAAAACATAGTTTTGAGAAAAACGCATTTAAAGTTTTGCTATCGATTACCAGAGCGCCCGAGCGCCCTTTGTTAACGGGGGAAACCGGTCTAGGAGGCGAAAATTTTTGTGTTTTTCGAGAATTTTTTGAACAAAGAAGGAATGATCAGAAATTGTTTAAGTTTAGAGGATATTTTTTTTATATTTTTAGGTACACTTTTAAATTTTTTTAAAGCCATTTCCGCGGGAGATGGTGGCGTTAGAGCGTGTTGTCCATGGGCGATCGCCATCCGAGTGTCTTGCTGATGGGAATTCCTGAAGTTGCAATTTTCCTCTGCAATCAACAGCAATTTTTTTTTGTTAACAACATATTTCCTAAGAATATGAACCTAATTGTGGTAAAAAAATATTGAAAGTTGCATGCTTTTGAGGCGCTTGAACACAAAATATTTTTTATACTATATTTTTTCCATATTTTAAATAATAATATAGTCCCAGAATTAGGTTAGTATACATTAGAATTGAATAAAGAAAACATCTTGGAAAATTTTAGAACGATTGGTCGTTAACTTTTTAAGCTAGAATGCCCACCAGTTGAAAAAAGTAGTTTCGAGAAAAACGCCGTTCTAACGGGCGTTACGGTGCGGAACCGAAGGGCAGCCACTTAAGTGCTCATAGAATCGGGTATAATGCGAGTTTCGCTTTTAAATTCCACATATTCTATAGTAGCTATACTAACGATTTATGCAATAAAAAAATCGCTTTTTTGATCGATCTAAACCGGTTTCCCCCTTAATTGTTGAATAACTCGAAAAGTATTTGTCGGATTCACTTCAAATTTTCACACAATATTTTTTAAATATTATAATTTTAGAAAATGCAAAAAAAAGAATACACTTTTTTGGAAATTCTGACTACCCTAGCCCCTTAAATGCAAACTTAACAAAACTTCTACAAATTTCCCATCGAAATTTCATACTTTTTACTGCGAATATTTAGAACAAATTCAAGTATGCAGAATTGTAGCCCATAAAGGTATGGAATAATAAAGTGCTAGTTTGAAGTAGCTCAAAAATCGCGTTGATTTTTGACAATTTTTCTCCGACGGTGTTGGGTGGGCCCTGCCAGATAAAAAATTTTGATTATTCGTTAAATGGAGCAAATGCAGAAGACCACTAGAAAGTTGCTAGCAGTTGATAAAAATCAAAGCAAGTTTGATATACTTAAAAGTTTCCCATTAATGTACGAAAATTCGATGGGTTATAAAGCAGAATACTTCAATTTTTTGGCATAACACTGTAGGGCACTCTATTTGTCGGTCACCGTGAGGAGGCGGCATATCGGAAATTCTAGCATGAATTTGAACTGATAACCTTTCGAAGTTGCTTCTGGCAGTTTTAATATTAGTAATTTATTCCCATTACGACATACAAGCACGCATGCGTTTTTTGTTGTCTAAACTTTTATTTAATTGCTTTGCGCCTCTTTGCGGTTTGTGGAAAAG
>JAYXIM010004081.1:0-72770 GCA_037575425.1 Anastrepha fraterculus | reverse complement strand
CTATGGGGATTTTGGCGTTTTTTTTGGCATATATTAAAAAAAAAAGTATCCTGTATTTTAAAATAAGCTTTATTTTTGTTTTTACCATACCCTAATTAGTTGAGAAATTAGTCGTTAAAATTTTTTACGGTCACACTGATTGAACGGTACGCCTTCAAAGTCAGCTGATTATCGTGTTCGCTTTGTGCGCAGTTTGGTGGAATACATTGAAACAAGTTTGATTGCTCGAGTTATCCAAATAAAACAAAGAATCCAAATTTAAATAATGGAAGGTCATAGTCCAGGTATATAAGATTATAGTTTAGTAACATTTTTTCAATTATGTGTGGTTTAGATTTTGTATATCGTGTTTTATTCATATGTATTATTTAAATTAGTCGTAACAAGTATAGGTGCGTTTCGTATAATAGAACTTCCAAGGCGCACAGAAGTGCACAGAGTTTTAAATGTAGAGTTACTTACTAAAACGTCCACAATAATATGTAACTAACTTTGTTTGCACAAATTTGCCCCTTTTTGATAAAATCGCCTTTTACAGAGGGATATACGTTCGGAAATGTAGAGCTGCTAGATATTTATATCAAAAATAATCGGGCAGAGGTCGCAGTTAAGCAGCATATATTAAAAAAAATTGGTGAAAGTCTGAATGAATCTAAGGTAGCCCAAATTAATAAAAAAGTACGAGCTTTTGTCAAATATTTTGAAAAAAACTGGCCCCATTGTCATCGAGTTATGTCAAGATTTAGAAAAAAACATTCAGAATGGCTTGATAAAAGCCTAGTAATTAACACCGAAATTAATCGTGTATCCGAAAATAAAGTTGGCCGTCCAAAGGTGGACTACGAGAATGCTAGCTCCCGACTAAAACGGAAGTTTGCAAAAGAAATTTCGCAAGAACACGAAAACTCGTTGCCCTTGCTTTTACATGCTGCTACAGTTTCAGCTAAAAAATCAGAAGAGAAAGATATGGTTGCTGTTTTAAAAGCTGCGGCAAAAAGCAAAGATATTTGTAAAATGAAAAGGAAACTTTTTTCGTCTGAGCCCCAACAAATGTCAGCTGACAGTGCTTTAGCATTTTTGTTAGAAAACGGATTTACAAAAGAGCAATATAATAATATAAAACAAAATGCAAAAATACATGGTTATGATATATATCCGCCCTATAAGGATTTGTCTAGTTCCAAATTAAAATTAAGACCAGACGGCATTCAATATTTTGAAGATAAGGCACAAGTTCCTTTACAACAACTTTTGGACCATACAACTACCCGCATCCTTGAAATGCAACATGAGGTCCTAGGTATACTTCCAAACGTGACACATTGCAAGTTAATTTTCAGTTATGGATATGATGGTTCGACCGGGCACAGTATGTACAAGCAGCGTTTTCAAGACCATGGTAATGTGTCTGATTATTCATTGTTCGTAACAACAATTATTCCTTTAAAACTGATTAATGAGACCGATCAAATTATTTGGGTCTATAAAGCACCCCATTCGGTTCGGTTTTGTCGGCCATTGAAGATTGAATTCATCAAAGAAAGTCATGCTCTCATTCTAACAGAAAAAGAGTACTTGGATACTGAGATTCGAAATCTGAAATCATATATGTACGGGTATAATGGTAAAAAGATATTTGTGGAATATTTAGGACAAATGACCCTAATTGATGGGAAAGTTTTAAATATATTGTCGGGATGCAACTCATGCCAGTCTTGCCCCATCTGCGGAGCAAAGCCAACACAATTACTTAATATTAAAGATATTAATTCAGAAGTTTTCAAGGCCAAAACACATGCCCTTCAATATGGAATCAGCCCTTTGCATGCTTGGATCCGCTTTTTCGAGTTTGTGTTGAAACTTTCATATAGAGTCGAGATGAAAAAGTGGCACGTTAAAGATTGCGATAAACCTCAATTAATAGCTCGAAAACAATTAATACAAAGGACACTTTTAAAGGAAATGGGCCTGAATGTAGACAAGCCTATTCCAAACGGCAGCGGAAACTCCAATGATGGCAACACAGCAAGGAGGGCATTTTCTGACGCAGCCTTATTAGCCTCAATTTTAAATGTTGAAGAACAATTACTGAAAAACTTCTATATAATTTTAGTGAGCATTTCCTGTGAGCATGAAATTAACTCAAGCAAGTTTGAAACGTTTTGTGGAAAGGTTTTTGAACTGTACAATTATAATTATCCTTGGTATCCTATGTCTCCTACTGTTCACAAGGTACTAGTACATGGCCATCAAATAATAAAAAAACTCCTTGGTTCCTGTTGGCTGTCTTGGGGAACATGCATCCGAATCCCGAAATAAGTTTTATAAGAGCGATAGAAGGGGGCATGCAAGAAAATGCAGTCGGCTGGATAATGTGACAGATGTTTTTAACAGAGCCTTAGATACTTCGGACCCATTTTTGTTCACTATCTTTTTAAAAGAACGACAAAACAAAAATAAAAAGAAAGACATACCAAAAGAAGTTTTTGCGCTGCTTCAATCGCCATCTTTAAATATTTTAACAAATAATGACAAAGATTATCAAGAAGAAGATGAAGATGATCATGTAGATCAAAACGAAGATGAAGAATATGACGAAGATATTGAACTTGATGTGATTACTTCTGACGAAGAATATATTGAAATAGAAGAAAACTAAGTTTATATTGGTAGTAAGTAGTCTCAATAAGCTGTTTGTAAGTTACGTAATATTTTTCTTTCTTCTTAGAACACATAGGTATATGCAGTTTAAAAATGTACCTAAGCTATTTTGGAAGGGAATTATCCACCCAGACAAATTTAATATAAAAACAAAGAAATTATTTAATTAATTTTAAATAAATACTTTTTGTTTAAGAATGCACAAATTCGCGAAATAAATGAAATATATCGAAACACAAATTTACTATAAATTGTCAAATTATTTTAGAGATCATGTTCAGGGTGGAGATGTAGGCGTAATCGAATGAAAAAATAAACAAAAACCGAAATTCTACTTTAATCTACTTGATTCACCTGCAAAAATTTAAGTCATAATCTTTAAATTTGTGATTTATGCCAAAAAAATTAAAAAAATCCCCATAGTGCAGTCCAAGCTTTTTGTTCCCTCAGTGAAATGTATGTAGCAGGGTAGTGCAGAAATTTCACTAGAAATTCAGCTTCAAATCATCGTCGAGTGTGGATAATTTACACTTGGAAAATCACAAGCCATCAAGATCACAAGTGATAGATTCTTCTTGTTTTTTGCACCGTATAAAATTTGTTAACATTTATGGCTTCTAGGCGGCACTCGACAGCTAAAGATGACCTTTAAAGAACCAGAAGAGGTCAGCCTTCACGCACTTGTATGAAAGGCTCATATAAATATTTTCCTGCAAAGGGATAATCGTGAATCTCTATGCAATTAAAACTTCTATGAGTGTCTTCCTCATATCAAATTTGTTAGCTTAAACTAGCGAGGTGCCCTCTAAAGGCCTATGGATCATATCCAACTCCTATTATTCAGAACTAATTGAACAGTTTCTATAAATCCTTCGAACTTGAGTGCAATAATTTGCAAAGCAATGGCCTACTATGTTCCCCTTTGTGGATTTACTGTAGCCACATTTAGCTGTAATAGCAATAAAAAGCTTCTAATGCCAAAGTGCTTACCTCTGCATTACCTTTCAATTAGTTGAAAGTTAGTTGAAATTCGTGCATTTCGCTCATTTGATATTTGTGCTCTACGGAGAAGGCTCTTAAAAGTGTGCGTGCCTACTTTCTGGTCCTATATTTTATTTTTTAGTTGCAGTTAGTGCTGAATTTTAGTGCATACATACATATTTTTGGAATTCGTGCGACACCGCAACATGAAAATGCCATTTCCTATTTCATCGTATTTCATTGGACATTTCCCGTTGTTGCGTAGGAAAAAATTTTATCGAGCGTTGTTGTGGTGATCGTTACGCTGAGCGCACACAAAATACGTGCTAGATAGTATATGGTATGTGTGTGCATGTATGCATGTATGGGTGCTGCTGTGGCACAAAAATGTCGTGAAACATTTTGTGTTTTACTTTCATGTAATTTAATTTTTATTTTATTCGCCATTTTTTTCTTTTCTTATTTATTTCTGATTGTGCACAACTGCTGGCGCTACACTTTTTTACGCCTGCATTCGTGCTTACTTTTAGTTTTATTTTATTTTTAATTTTTTTTTCGTATTATACACACAAACATACCTAGTACATTCATATATTTTGTCTGATTTTTTGTTTTGCTATTTTTGCCTTCAAATCTCGTTTCACCATCAGTACGCCGCGTGTTGTCCTGCAATAAATTGCTATAGTGCACGCCTAAAAGCATGCTTTGGTAGTGTAAAATTTCATTTGTGCTTTCAATATTTTGCCTTGTTTTTCACTTTTTCGCATTCAATTAATTTGCCACAATTTTGTACTGCGTATTATATTTGTCAGCACTAACAACAAATCACTTTCTATCAACTGCCACTTGGCACAGTTAATTGCTGGTTTTGATATCACATCGTTTTAAATGTATAATCCTTGTGGTAGGCTATCATTTGCTGAGCGTTTTATCTGGAAGCTATTGATTTTTTGGAAAATAATGGAATTAATAGGTATTTATTTGTTTTAATTATTTATTTGCTGACACGGATCAAGTGAATTGTTGACGATTCTAATGGCTCAAGTGAAAGCAAATCAATTAGTTAAAATAAAGGAATTAATTGGAGAGGAAAAGTCAGTTACTCCTTTTGGCTTTTATTTGAAGCAAAATAACAACAGAAGATCAATTAATCTCGAGTTCATTCATAATATATGAATATAAAGGGAAAAATAAATAAATAATGCCTACATTTGGGCGCTAAAAGTAAATATGTACGGATTTTTGGCGAATAAATTGGCGGTACTTGCACATCTGTGTTAAAAAATAATAGTGAAGTGAGGAGTTATCAACCTTTTACTAACTTTTTTTAATTTAATTTTTTTTATCTACTTTTTTCCTTGTAACTCGAAGCTCTAAACCAAGAAATTCACACAAATTTTACAAATTTCAAAAAAACGAATACTTTAAGTCAAATTTTCCCACTTTTTATTCTCGAATTTTGGAGAAAGTCTGGGTATGCCATTTTAATAGCCCATTCAGTCCGCCCAAACTTTGTACAAAATTCACACAACTTAAACTTAATTATAAAGGGTGGTTAAGTTTCAAGGGCCGGTGTTGATTTTGAATAAAATACAATTTTTATAGGAAATTATTGTCATTTCTCTTTATTACGAGTATGATAATATTGCTATGGCTCAATTGCGTATGGAACAAAATATCGGCCAAATGGCCGCCGCGGCCTCGGCGGCACACCTCCAAAGACCACCAAATGCAAATAGTTCCTTATCTGAAGGGTGGTGAAGTTTCAAGTTTCGGCGGCACTCCTCCATCCAATGGTCCAAATTTTCGATGATGCTGAAGAATAATTGAGGTTCGTGCCGAATTATCTCATCCTTTAGCTCTTGAATTGTTGCTGGCTTATCGACGTACACCTTTTCTTTCAAATAACCCCAAAGAAAGAAGTCCAACGGCGTCGAATCACATGATCTTGGCGGCCAATTGACATCGCCGCGACGTGAGATCATTCAGCTATCAAATTTTTCGCGCAAAAGAGCCATGGTTTCGTTAGCTGTGTGACAGGTGGCATCGTCCTGTTGAAACCACATATCGTCCACATCGATACCTTCCGATTCGGGCCATAGAAAGTTCGTTATCATCTCACGATAGCGAACACTATTCACAGTAACTGCCTGACCGGCCTCAGTTTGGAAAATATACGGTCCAATGATGCCGCCGGCCCATAAACCGCACCAAACAGTCACTCTTTGTGAGTGCATTGGTTTTTCTGCAATCACTCTTGGATTATCATTCGCCCAAATGCGGCAATTCTGCTTATTGACGAACCCACTGAGGTGAAAATGTGCCTCATCACTGAAGATGATTTTCTTCGAAAATTTGGTCATTCATTGTTGCCATTCCCTGGTGGCAGGGACGATGCTTGAAATGGTCAAGAGGCTTTAGTTCTTGAGTCAATTGCACCTTGTAAGCGTGGAAATGCAAGTCTTTATGCATAATGTTGATCAACGACGAACGTGAGAGGTGCAATTGTTGGGCACGACGACGAGTTGAGGTGGACGGCTCTTCAACCACACTATCGCGAACAGCGGCAATATTTTCTGCAGTTCGAGCTGTACGAGCATGCACTGATGTTTTCATCTCCTACAGACCCGGTTTGCTCAAATTTCTGCATAATTTTTCCGATTGTACGCACATTTGGACGATTAAATTGACCGAAAAAATCACAAAGTGCACGATATACGTTTTGATTTGAACCCCTGTTTTCATAATAAGCCTGAATAAGTTTATCGCGTTGCTCGATTGCGTATCTTTCCACAGTTCAAATTGAAATAGTCTGAAATTTAGAAATGTTAAATGAAATTCAGAAAAAAACTTTACGTTTAGGTGTGGTTCACATTCAACATCGGCCCTTGAAATTTAACCACCCTTTATATAAAAACAAAAAAAATATAAATTCCAAAAAAAAATTTAAATTTAGAAAAATAAAAAAAAATTAAATCAAATTTTCCATTTCTCGTTTTTAATTTGTAGAAAAGTTCTGGGTATGCAATTCTATATCCCACCAAGCTTTATTATAATAAAGTACAAGTGCCAAGTAGCTCAAAATTTTCGTTGATTTCTGAGAATTTTTTTTCACTGAGGTGTTGAGCATTTTTCTCCATAAGCGAGTAAGAGGTTGCCCTATGCTTTTACTTTACAAGGAATAAGATTCTCAACATCGATTGCATAAAAAAATTGTCAAAGATCAACGCAATTTTTGAATGACTTAAAACTGACACTTTACTATTATTATAAAAAAAGCACAACTAAACTTGGCTCAAATAAAAATTTCTAAAAAAAGAGTGGGAAGCTAAGAGATATTTTTTATTAAAATTTAAAGGACTACAAACTAGCACACCCAAAATTTGTCTGAAAATTCTGAATAAAAAGCTGGAAAATTCAACGTTTTATTTTCTTAAAACTTTGTGTGAATTTTGTAAATTTTTGTGAATTTTGTAAATGTTATTCAATTTTGTACATTTTTGTCGCTTCTAAAATTTTTCTATGCTAAAATTAACCCATGTTTAACCTGATAGGTAACCAATTCAAATCAAATAATTTTTGTCGTCCTTCACATTTCGCAAAACCAATAAAAAGCGCTCCTCAAAAAGCTAAGGTTTTTACAATCAGCATTTAAGCCACCCTTCCCTCCCTGACAGCTATGCAATTGTCGTGTTTCCGAAAATCAGAAATACCCAAAAAAGTAATAAAGTCTAATGCGCCTATCAGTATGCTAAGCCAAATTTAATTGACTATATAAACTACCCCATGAACCACCATCAAAGAGGGAAAAGTTTTGCAAAAGCATGAAGCACACGCAAGTACATACAAAAAGGCATGCCCATGCGAGTATGTAAATATATTTCACCTACTTTCAACTAATTTATTACACTGTCAAAATCGTTGACATTTGTGACTGCTGCTGCTGGCGGTCAAAAAGCCAACTTCCTTTTAAGCGACTGTGCGTGATGAGAAAACGTAAAGGACGATTGTTATTGTTATGTGCCACATATGCCTTTATTAGGATTTTATTTTTCACGGAAACGCGCTTTTTTCTGTGATTCTTGTTACTATTTTATAAAATAGCATTTCCACTGATTTTATATGACATCTTGAAGTACGCAGTTTGAAACGCAAATAAGCGATAGAAATAAAAGTAGACAAGGAGGCACAAAATTATTCATTCGATTTTGGTTTTGAATAATTTTTTATTTAATAAAATGTATTATTTTTCTTTATTTATTAAAAATATTTTGAGTATTGGAAATCTTTATTTTGACCTTTGCGCGCTCCTCTGCTTGTTTCTTTGTACGAGTATAGAGCAACTCTATGATTCATAAGTCGCAAATATGATTGACCTACGCCGTTATTTGTAAAAATTATAAATCTTCCTATAGAGTTATTAATTTTGCGCCACCTTGCATAAATATAGGCTCTTTGCTAATCAAACCAAGAAAAAACTATATTCTGATTTCCTTTCTAGGATCTGTTTTTATCTATTTATTTTTCAATATTCTAAAATATTTAAGCACTCGCTCGCATTTACCAGAGTTTATTGAAATTTCAATCCAAGCGCTAACGCTTTTATAAAATACTTTTCAAAATGCATTTTATATATGTTTTAGTCTATCCAATTTTTTTTTATATTTTTTTTTTATTTATTTTCTATTTTTATTTTATTACCAGTCCACACTTTGTGTATGAAATTCCACTTCAGGCCATTTTCTACTAACGTAGAAAAACAAAGTGCAGCAAAATCCCGCAGAAGCAAACACAAAAAAGTGCAACCGTAGCAACAACCAAGAGCAGCATGTTAACATTTTGGCGCCAACATTTGTTGCTGTTGACAACTTTTGTGTTGCCAGCCACTACTGTCGACAAATAGTAGCAGCAATAAAAGCAACCTGAATGCCAAAAAAGTTGACACTCACTTGTAAAAAGCGCCTCTGACCTTAGTGCATTCCACTGCACCACACACAGCACCGCCGTTCGCATTGCCGATTGTGCGAAAAGTGACAAAATGCATTTAAAAGTTCGCAACTGCCACCAACTCGCGCGCTATGCGTGGTGATTCACGCCATCATGGGGACATTTCGAAGAAGTGTGAATTGGCAAAACATATAAAAGTATAAAAGAAAAGTTAACCAAGCGCTGACAAAAAAAAACAACCATTCAAAAGGTGGCAACCACGTAAATGTGCCTACGGGTAGTGGGTGGTGTACATTGTTTTCTACCCGTCGTTTGTGTTGCTTTTCGATTTTTGTGCTTTTTGTGCTTGCTGTTGCTCTGCGGTTTGAGTTTTTGTAGCCAATGCCAGAGTTGCCATGCCATTGCTCAATATTAGTACTAGCTCCCCAACTCATTCCATGGCATGTTGTCTAAATTCGCTCTCTCCCTCGCTTATCGCCGTAATCCTACTTGGTTTAGCAGAGGCTCAACTTTTAGTGACATTATTTGCGACAGCTCCTTACTCTTGAAAGTTTTTTATTTAATAAGCAACACTTCACTTTTGTTTTCTTTTTTTCCTGTTTTTTTGCTACTTTGTTTCTCTCGCGTCAACTCTGTGACAGATAGCGGTGTAACATGCAACCTCGTAGTGAATTTAGTATAAAAATGAATTTGTTTACAAAATGCAACCCAGTAGGAATATTTGAGAAGTGATGGCATTGCTTTTTTATGTTTTTCATGAATGGAAGTTTTACTCAGGAACGAGTTTTACGCATTACGCCCTGGTGTATTTCATAGGATGCAAGAAGGGATTGCGTGCAGTGAATCCTCCAGATCTTTTTAGTTCGGACTAACAGCAGTACAGGAAAGAAAATCTCACCATGAAATTCTCAAACAAAATTTAATAAAACAACATCTAAAGCCTTCACATAATTTTCGATCATCGGTCATCTTGTGGCTCTATACTCTTAGCAGGGGGGCCCTGGGAATAAAGATATGTGTGTGTATATATATATTTTGACGAACCACTCTTTTAGAACCAATTAGTTAGTACCTTGTTCCAGTGCAAGTAAAGGCAGCTCAGCGCGTAGGAAAGAATATTTTGCGCTAAAATTTAAAGCAAAAATTTAGATTTGTTTCTAAAAACAAAAGGTTTGGAAGTATAATTTATACTCAAATTTCAAACAAAAAATTTAAGCTATTTAAAAAAAAAATTAGTTTAAAAAAATTAATTTTTTCTTTAATGTTAAACATTAATTTTTTTATTTTTTTTCAAGATGTATTACATGTACTAATATTTTAGCCAAAAAATAAAATTTGTGTCTAAAAATTTTTTCTTTAAAAGTATATTTTATACTAAAATTTTAAGCAAAAAATTAAATTTGTTTCTAAAACTTCTTTTTTAGGTACATTTTAAACAAGAAATAAAATCTGTTTCTAAAACTTTTTTATTAATAAATATATTTAATACTAAATTTGAAGCTAAAAATTAAATTTGTTTTTTAGAACTTTTTTTTAGAAATATATTTTGTACTAAAATTTTAAACAAAAAATAAAATCTGTTTCTAAAACTTTTTTATTAAAAAATATATTTAATACTAAAATTTAAGATAAAAACTAAATTTATTGTTTAGCACTTTTTTAGAAGTATATTTGTACTAAACTTTAAAAAATAAAATTTGTTTCCAAGCATTTGTTTTAAGTATATTTTGTACTAAATTTTAAACAAAAAATAAAATTTTCTTCTAAAACTTTTTTATTAAAAAATATATTTTATACTAAAGTTTTAAGCTAAAAATTAAATTTTTTTTAAACTTTTTTTAAAGTATATTTTATACTAAAGTTTTATACAAAAAATTTAATTTGTTTCTCAAACTTCTTTTTCTAAGTATATTTTGCACAAATCTTAAACAAAAATTAAAAATTCTTACTCTAAATTTTTTTTTAAGTATATTTTATACTAAAATTTAAGCAAAAAGTTTAATATGTTTCTAAAACTTTCTTTTAAAAGTGTAATTGTACTAAAATTTTCAACAAAAAATAAAAATAATAAATTTGTTTCAAAACTTTTTTATTAAAAAGCGTGTTTTATACCAAACTTGTAAATCAAAAAGTAAATTTGTTTCTAAAACTTGTTTTTTAAAAGTATACTCTATACTAAGAAAGAAAAAATATTTATAAAAATGTTTCAAATTAACAAGACATTTGACTTAAAATATTTCCATACCAAAATTTTCAACTTGGAATCAATCTCAAAATTATACAATTTTTTTCAAAAATGTTTCAATTTACTTTTTATTAGGCTTAAATCCATAAATAAACAAATTTTTAGAAAATTGTGGAATAGGCCTAAAATACTTGAATAACTTGGCATGTAAATGCTCAGGTACTAACAGCTACTAGGGAACTAAGTAGAAGAGCGTCACCTAAACTTATTAAGGGTTTCAAAAACGAGCACACGACTCCTTATAGGTATGATAAAGGGCCACTGGTTGCTTGGTCATACAAATACGTGACCGGTTTGGAGCTCCGCAGGAGATGCAGAGTTGAGTTAGATATAGAATTTACTAAACGTTGCCTCTACAACTGCCTTACACTTCATAGCTTCATCGTTCAGTTTTATAGGAAGAGTCAAAGCGCAGTCTTCTTCGTGTTGGCCCAAATACACGTAGCACTACAGTTGTAAACATTTTTCTCTCTCTGATCTATGGCTTTCAAGTGCACTCTTCAAAAGCAGCCCGTCTAGCCAATTCAATTAACTAATCTTCTCGCCAGTTCCAAGCTCTATTACTCGTATTACATCACTCTACCGCATACTGCGTATATTAGCTTTTCTTTCACAGCCAAAGTACGAGGGAACTCAAACACCACTAACCTTAAAGCATTAAAAAGCCGCCACTTGCACGAAGTCGGTTACAGATTTGCATACATTAAGGCGCATATCACTCACTTTACGTTACATGTCAACTTATACTTACATAGCTGGTGAAATAGGTGGTAAAAAGCGAAAGCAACAACAACAGCAATAACAACAATAGCAAATAAACAGTAACTTATTGCAAGTACACACCGGCTTATGAGTACACAACAGTTGCTGTTGCCACTTCTGTAACCGCTTATCGCGCACACAACTGGCGTCGCAACGGTCCAACACAATTGCTTGCTTGCCCAGAAGCGTTTGCATTTGTTATTACCACCTTGCGCGACTGTCAACTTCAATTTACGACTCTGCTTCTCGCATAAATGCTTGATTTGTCGTTGGCATCAGATCCTTTGCACCTTTTGCAGCGGCATTCCGACAATTGTCCTCGTTTGCTTGCTTGCCTGTGCCTAATTTTTACTATTTTTTATTTTTATTTTTTTTCCTCGTAGCGCTTCAAATTTCTGCAATCCACGTACTTTGCATAATTTTCTATACCCAAACCAGCGCTCCACTTTTCGTTTCGTTTTTTCTTTTTATTTTGTAAATTAGGTGATTTTGTCACGCGACTTCTCCTTGGCTTGTTGTTGGCTTGTTGCGCTCCTTTGCCGCCTGTCAGTTGCCTTGTAGAAGTGTTTCGTTGTCACCAACAGCACCGCTGATTTATGTTAATACTTTTGCTATATTTTTGCCACTTTATTCATTCACTTTTTTACTGCAATGCCCGACGTCAACAAGAACTATGTTTTTGTTCTTACTTTTTTGTTTTTGGTTTTGGTGTTTTGATGACTAACATCTACTTGGAGAATTTTGTGGCGCTATTTTTATTTACTTAATTATATTTTTATTGTTTGCTATAAAAATTGTGCGACTCAAGTATAGAATTACAAAGAGAGCGCTCGCGGATCGTAAACAAAAGCACCTAATGGCAATTGAATTAATCGTCTCATTTGGTTGACTGCAAATTGATGGCATAGTCTGATAATGAAATTGAAAATTGGGTAGTTAAGGATTTTTTTTTCTCATTTCTAGCTTAGGGTTCAGCAAAAAGTAATTTCGAGTTTCTAGTGCGACATGAAACGCGCCTGTTTTATACAAAACTTGAATTGCAATCATTTATAGAGGGAACATCGGCTGGCTTCTCAAAACAAAAAAAAAGAATCCAACGTAAATGTTCATTTAATAGTTTTTAACCATTTTTGCTTCATTAGAAAGAGTTACTTATAAAGCCCGTGGAAAAACGTTAGCACCTCAACATTTAGCATAGTTTTGAAACATTTTTGTTTGCTTTTTTGAGTGTTCATTATTATTGAATAAAAGTACATAAAACTGATTTTCTAACAGAAACTCTATAAATCCATATTTCAAACAAAGCAAAACGTAGAAAAATTCAATACATTTTTCACCACAATTCCACTTTTTTAATTAGAATTTCTAGAAAAAATGTTGGCATGCAGTTTTATAGTTCATTAAATTTTAGTCTAATAAAGTGCATGTTTGAAGTTGCTAGAAAATCCGGTTGATTTTTGATAATTTTTTTGCCTGATCTTGCACGCATTTTTATACTGAGGAAATGTGCAATACCGCTAGCGAGCGAAAAAAAAATGGTCAAAAATCAAGGAGAATTTTGAGCCGCTTCAAACTTGCTCTTTATTGCGCTAGAATTAAATGGGCTATAAAACTGCATACCTAAAAACTTTCCAGAAACTCTTATTAAAAACCGTGGAATTGTGATGAACAATTTCTCAAATTTTGAGTAAAATTCTGGGTAAAGACTGAATTTTTAAAGAAATTGAAAAATCTTGCATAAGGTTTGAAACTAGAATTTATGTGGTTGCTGTAGAATGAAATATAGTTTTTATAAAATATTAACTATTACAATAAAAAAATGAAGTAAAACAATAAAAAAATTTAAAGATAGGCAAAAGTTTTCAACATTGTAACCTTTTAAAAATGTCAGCCACTGAGCCTCGTTGAAATGCCTGCCTCGACGGCACCCATTAGCTATTTTGTGGAAAGTTTCGGTTGCTTTTGGCTCTTATTTCAGTAAATACGCGAACAATAATGCACTTATGTATTTCACTGAAAATTTCATGAGCCGCCATGTTACTCTGTAGGTAACTGAAAATTTTCTAAAGATACAGGTTAAAAAATTCAAAATTGTGATGAAAATTTTTTGAATTTTTCCAATTTTTTCATATAGAAGAAAAATTTGATTTATGGGGCTTAAAAACAAAATAAAAAAATTCTAACTCGAAATGTATTGTAAATATGTATTTAATTGGCGCTTATACCCTTTATTGGATGTTTGGTCTAGCTCCTCCTCCTATTTGTGGTGTGCGTCTTGATGCTTGAGGGACCACAAATAGACGCACCTACAGTTTTAAGCCGATTCTGAAGGGCAGAAATTTTTATTGAAGAGGTTTTTCATGGCAAAAATAAACTCGGTGATTTGCCATTGCCTACCGAGGGGCGACCGCTATTAGGAAAAACTTTTTCTATCATTTGATAAAATTGTAAATATTAAAATTTAAAAAATAAAAGAAGAAAGTAAATAACAAAATACAAAAACTAAAAATTTTATAAAGAAATGTTTAATCATCATGGACTCAGTTATGCAAAACAAATGTATGTAATACAAAAATAAAGAGAAAAAACGATATAAAAAATTAAAAAAACTAATTTATATTTCATTCTACAATTTTTTTTTTTTTATATCGTTTTTTTAATTTATAAATACAAATTTATAAATTTATAAAAATGTTTAATTAATTTTAAATTTTTATATACTTTTTTTTAATTTATAAAAGACAAAAAAAAGTGTATTTATTAATTTATAAAACATTTTTTTTTTTTAATCATGATGTACTCAGCTATTCAAAATAAATGTTTGTAAAACAAAAATAAAGAGAAAAAAAGTATATAAAAAATTAAAAAAAAAATTGTTTATGTATTTTATGAACTAAATTAGTAATTTATAAAGAACAAAAATTGTTTTTTTAAATCATCATGCACTCTGTTATGCAAAACGAATTCATGTCATTTAATAGTAAAGGGGAAAAATTAAGTAAAAAATAAAAGAAAAATGTATAAAAAAGTGTTTTTAATTAATATAAAAAAATAGAAAAAATCTTCACGCACTCAGTTATGCTCGCCATGGTATCTATTTATGCCTGAACTAACTATGCAATTCATTTATGAGTTTCAATCGTCGTTTTCCCACTTTTTTCAAAAACACTCAGCCAGACTTAATGAGGCCATAACAAAATTTGAGCTAAATGGTTTGGACGCACTTTTATGCTTAACGCCATTCTTTGTGACCCAAAATGACTACTGCATTGTGTAGCAAAGTAAGAAATAAATTACCAATTTTTATACAGAGAGCGCTGGTAATACATTTTTATGAAAAACTTTCATTTCAATAAAATACTAAATTTTCTAAATCAGTGCAAAAAAAAATGTTCAACAATCACTTGGAAAATAAATTCAAAAGCGCGCATTACATTTCGCACACAGAGATCGATTGTCTCTGCATCAGCCATCACCACAATAGCCTTTACTAATACTCGTACAAATACAGCCAATGCAAACGTTTCAACCAATTTCTCATGTGCACATTACAGAAACACAGCCAGAAAGCAGTTCAACCGTCATGCCACAATACAAATATTTGCACACAATCACCTACAAATATATGTCTGGCATACACACATATGTAGTGTAGCAAACAAAAAAAAAAAAACATAAACATACAGAACATGCAATGTCAATACAAATGTACCACTGTATTATTGTAGTACAGCGGGCGGCTTAATCGAATATTTCCAATTAAAAACTCAATTACAAAAAGCACTTTAGCAGCACAAAAATAGATTAAAAATTGAAAATTAAATTTAAAAATGTTATATGTATTAATGGAAAGAAAGGCACAGGCAGGTACAAAGCGACAGAAGACAGGAGAAGAAGGCAGCTGGCTAGCGAACTGACTCATACAGCGAGGAAGCGAGGCAAAGAATTTGCGAAGCACAACGTGAAAGCAAGTCGTGCTAGAAGCTTCAGCAGTAATCTGCCACTTACTTCAGTTTAAATGTACCTGCATATGTATGTATAAGCATGTGTGTGGGTAAGTGTGTTTGTAGGTAAGTGGTAGAACGACATTTGTGTCGTTGACTGCTTTTGACATTGCTCATACGCCCTGTACGTCTATTTTTTTTTCTCTGCTGTGGTACCAAGTCTGATAAGTCAGTCAGCAATTTCTACAAGGAAAACACTAGCATTGTAAAAGTATAAAGGTGGCGATGTGCACTGAAGATGACATTGCATGTTGGGGTGTACTACACACATACATACATACAATACATATTTAGGTAGTTGCCTCTTGTAATTGATTGAACATTTTAATGTTGCTTTGCACTTGAATTCAACTCGCAATTGTGTTGCCACTGCTGTTGCACGTGTGTATGTATATATGTAGTGGTAGTTAGTGGTAGTGACAGCTTTGGTTGCTGTGGTAGTTTGGCTTGTGACGGTCATGTGCTCAAGTTGTTAATTGTGGTAAATGGCATTTGCCGCTGATCAACTTGATGTAGGTGTGCATGTACGTATTAAATTAAAAATAAGTGTAGTCACAAAATTAGTTCTTTAACTACAGCTGCCACCACCTACCACCAATGGCGATTATTCTCTACCTCTGTTGCGCCGTGGAAACACTTAAACTTTGTAGCATAACTGTGTATTGCTTTTGGAGATTACATTGGCATTTGGTATGAAATGGTGTGAAAATGGCATTGCAATTACTCGCATTCACTGGGTTTTTTTTTCGATTTTACTCGTATATGTTTTTATTGTGTATTTTTTACATTGTATTTTTTTTTGTTGTTGTTGTGTAAACCACTACAAGTGGCATGAATACATTATTTGGAATTTTAATAAAATTTAATTACTTTCTCTTGTATTTTTAACTAGATTTTGTAGCGCAATATTCTCTGGGCAAATATCCGTTTCAGTTGGTATTTCTGCAGGAATTTTACCTTAAATGAAAACCTCATCATATATACCGCTGCTGACATTCTTGCATTATTTATACATTTAGATGAAATGGTGGTATTTTAGGCGACTCACTTAAACACATTTTCTAACATTAATATTAACGCACTAATACGTATATATGTATATATCATATAATTGGCTCTTACACCCTTTCTCAAGGAACATCTCTCAGGGGATATGGTAGTAGTTTTAGGGGATATGGTAGTAGTTCAACACCGCATTTCTCTGAACTTCATACAGATCTCGCTTGAGGGTCGCACCAGGACAATCTTTCCTAGTAGGCAGGATTGGATTGCGAGGAAGACCTGTACCAGTACATCTATCTTCACTGACGGTTATAAGATGGAATCGGGAGTCAGAGCGGGGCTCTTCTCTAAATTAGCCAATTCTTCTTATTCCCTGAAACTGCCGAATACTGTTAGCGTTTCACAATCAGAAGTATTTGCTGTGCTGCCGGCATGCAGGATGCTTCGGGAACGCGGGAAATTATTAGGATTAGGATGTTTCCGCTGGTTAAGCTGCGATCAAGGCACTCACGATGTCATAATGCAGATCCGAACTGGCCAATTCCTGTGAGGAAGAGATCGAATCTCTTGGGGATGCAGGCAACATTCCGCTGATTAGAGTTACAGGACACAGGAATATAGAGGGAAATAAGATTGTGGATGAGTTTGCCAGAAAGGGACTGAATTGGTCTTAGAGGCCTCCTACCCATACATCGGCATCCCCTTGATTATTGTTAAAAGGAAATTGCAGAGCTTATTTCTGAGAAAAGCGCAGAACAGATAAAGCTCCGTTTCTTCGTGTGTCATTTCGAGAACTCTTTGGCCTCAGTACAATAGGCTCCGAACGCAGAAAGTCTTAGGCACTCAACACCATTTAATTTCCAAGCTCCTAGCTGTGTTTACCGGTCAGTGGATGATCGCCACACCGCAGCAAAGCTAGGTTTACCATTTAATCCCCATTGCAGAAGCTGAGGGACCACAAATGGAGGCACCTACAGTTTTAAGCCGACTCCAAATGGCAGATATTTTTTATGAAGAGATTTTTAATAGCAGAAATACACTCGGATGCTTAAGATTACCTGCCGAGCAGCGCCCGCTGTTAGAAAAATCTCAATTTTATGCTCAATTGGGGTAGTCAGGCACTTCGGTGGCTGCCTATAGTTGCCTTAAATATTCTCCGGTATTTGATCGCCTTAAATATTATCCCGAATACACGCCGAAAGCCTTTCGGTGGTAGTTTATTTATTTGTATTTTTAATTTATGAATTTCAATCCTTACGGATTATGATACTAAAGTAATTTAGATCAACCTGTAGATGTATTGATAATATACCGCAATCTCCGAAACGATCCATACTTTATCCAAAATCACTCACTTAGCTTTACTCTAATTATTTTATCTCAAGCTGTATACGCCACTGCTCCCTAATTATTTCTTCAATTAACACCCACATTTGGTGTACCGTGAGTGCCACTACTGAAATTCACATATTCATACATACTAACGCCTCACACATACACATACACGCATATTCAGTTTTAAGCAGCACCACAACTATGCAATCCCTAGCAATTTGTGCAGCAACTAATTGACTTTCTAATGGTGTGAAAATACTTGCTTGGCACACCTAACGCCATTCTCACGCACATAAGCACAACTAGTTTGGCATATATACGTACACCCATACATACATGGACGAACGCTGCTGCACTCGCATACATACATATTTACAAAACACTCTCGGAAACTGCAAAGTTGCGCCGGAAACTTTTCCGATATTGGCTCTTTGCTGACTTTTGTAGGACCAGCGGTAGCAGCACAAAAGTATGCAATGCAGCAGCCACACAATAAGTGTTACATTTTTTTCTACTCACGCAAAAGCGCCTTTTGTTATGCAACAAAAAAGCAATAAGAACGCTTAAGTGCAGCAATGCATGTGACTGTGTGTGGCTCTGTGTGCGTAACAGTTGTGGTATTGCTGTTGAAAGCATCACATTGCTAGCTGCTACTGCTGTTAGTAAGTAAATGAGTGAGTGGAGGAATAAATGAATGAGTGAATGAGTGCATGAATGAATGATGTGTCGGCAGACAGTAAGGACATGGCGTGCTGCAAAGTTTGGCATAGACAAGGAGATACGAGTTCGCATGCAATGAAAAATGTGTTGTATGACACGAAAATGCAAAAAGGGCACACACCAATTCAATAGTGTTGAAGGCGGCAAAAGTGGTTGGATGAAAGGCTATGATGCATAGTTGCCAAAAGTATTTTTTTTTTAGTTTTCTGTTTGATGGGAAAAGAAATGTGCATACACATAGGCTTTCATATAAATTTGCTTGCGTGTAAGTATGTATGTATCTGTGTGTACCTGACATTTTCTATATGCATTCACACCTGGCTGCTCGTCGCATTCAAGTAGCTGAATAAGCACCGAGCGTCCGGCAGACACTTTTATTAATAGTCACCAAGGCAATTCAACAAGAAACGCATCCTTTGTTGCAACTGGAAAGTTCAAAGGAAATTTTCGCAACAAAGTTACCATGTGCATAATTTTTTTTTTTATTTTTTTTTGCATTTATTCAATAACATAAACGAAATAGAGCACACTTTAAAACATGAATAAATTGAAAAGTAAGCTTACGAGAAATTTTCGTATGCAAAGTAAATGCGAGTAGGGCAGCAGTTAAACTAATTGTGCAGAAAGTTTCAGCTCTTTCATTACTGCAGCATGCAATTACGTGCGGGTGTGTGTGTGCGCTCTTGTCACTTGCAGCTATCAAAGAAAAAGCAAGCAAGCACGGCTGCATGCATATGTATGTGTGTATGTGCGTATGCATGCATGTTTGTATACCTACCGATAACCTTTTTAGCTTTCAAGTCTTTCACCTGCTTATTGTGCATCATTTCTATAAGACAGTTAGTACGTCCTTCTCCTCTTGTGTGTGTGCATACTGTTAATTTAAAAGTCTATGTGTGTATGTGCACTCTTTGCCTATTTGCTTTCACAAACTACTCAATATGTTTTGTTAACTTTCTTTTTGTTTCCTTTTTGCCTTTCATTTTGCGCACTTTAGTTTGCCCTTTTATTTCTAAGTAGGCAGGAACAAAACCTTATTGAATTTTGTATGGAATTTTGTTATTGTATGTGGCACTGAGCGAAAAAGTGTGTAAACAGCAAAATAAATGGGAGCACTAATATTAAATATTTTCGCGTTACTTTTTTTAGAAAGAGGTTCAAATAAATATTTTAAAAACTCGGGAAGCATACTTTTAGGTGCTAGTTATTTATTCATTTAATTTATTATCTATATTCAGTAAGTTTGATCATTTAGAAAAACGAATTTACTTTTAACACAATTTAATTATACTAAGCAAACACATAAATCCAATTTCTATATTGCATATTTTTAGGCGCTTAGATGGGTTTTTAGCTGTTTCGGTTGATATTAAGGGACTAATTGACTAAGCACAGTCCATTTACAATAAATAAAATAATATAAGCCTCATTCGTCAGCTTTTATTTTTTAATAAAAAAATCCACACATACAAAATTTTCTGCCTTGAGGTGAAAATAACAAATTTTCGAAGCTAAATTTTTTTAACTCCGGCTCTGTTATTAATTTAAGGTGATCTGATTGAAGTTTTAAAGCTTTTCATGGCTATTACTAGGTGGTGCAAAATTAATCATCAATTTTGTTTTTGAATAATTTATTTACTAAATAAAAAAACATGATTTTGAGTGATGGAAATCTTTATTCTGGCCTCTACGAGCTCCACTGTATTGCCAAAATTATACATCTTCTGATAGAGTGATTAATTTTGTGCCATCTTGTATTAAGACTTTTTTTTAGAATAATAAATTTTTTCACAAAAAACAAAAAACAAGTAACGTATGTATATATGGTTGTGAGTATATATGTTTATATGTTTTTTGTTGTTTTTATAAAAAAATTAATTATTCTAAAAATATATTTATATACAAACCTGCCGTCTCACATTTTTTCGTTTTAGTGTACGCTGCACGATAATCAATTTCATTGCCAACTCTAGCAAAGCTACCATTACAATGCATGGGATAATACACGCAAACACACGTGTATATCATCTTGATAGTATTTTTATTGTCTGCATCTACACATGCATGTATGTGCATGTATGCGTGAGCTATTCTGCAACCTGACCAACTTTGTAAAGTGGTAAATGTAATTAGTAGCTATTGATACTGTGCCATAAATGGTGCCACGCCCATAATAGCTATTTTGCTTTGCCAATGGAAACTTAGCCTTTGTGCGCTGCAACACTTTGTTAATTTTTGTTGCTTTTTTTCTGTTGTTTTTCAATTGTTATCGTTTTTCTCGGCTTCTAGTATGAGCTGTCACTAGCAGTGATAGCATCATAACTATATATGTATATGTGTGTATGTTGTATATGTATGTATGTGTATGCATAAAGTGCTGTACAAGGACAACACTAATGAATAGGAGCTGAAAACATGCAGCAAATTGAAACGTTTTCTAGCAGAGCAAGCCACTGAATTCGAACTGGTGACCTACCGGTGCATTTGTGTCTACTTCGTGTAACTGTTCTTTTGTATATAGAGTACTGGAGGAAATTTAAGCACCCAGGTTGTACAATAATTGTTCCAGCGCTGCATAGCTTTTTTCTGCAACTCTAAATTCGTACTCAATTCAGCGAATAAACTTCCATGTATCCATAGTTTGGCTAATAGTTAATGAAGTGGGTCGCAAACTAAAAATTTATTTCGCCTGCTCGCATACTCACAACAGCGTTTGTTTGCTTAACTGCTTAAGTAAATGAATTAATTGGTTGCTTCGTTGTTGACTTGATTGATCAGTTGGTGGTGTGAATATTTTAGTATGAATGTGTAAATATTTACACTGTCTTAAATTACTATAGCACAGCGGCTTACTGGTAAGTTTTGGCAATTTATTTGTTTCTCATTCACTTTTAGTAATTTGTTTGTTAAAATATATTTCATTTTCCTACAAAAACCGACTAAATTTAGGTTAAAAAATATTTGCAAATCTAAAAAAAAATTCATTCAAGTGAGCTCACTTCTAAAGCTAGCTACATGCTAGAAAAAAAAATTCAAAAGTCTAAGTAAAAACTCCAAAATTTTAAGGAAAATTTCATGCATTTTTTTCAGTTTTGAAAAAGTGTGAAATTTCGATCTATACGAGTTTCATTATACTAAAATTATATTTTCATAAAAAGTGAATGAAAAAAATTTTCATTTTTGTTTTCATTTATTAGTATTTTCATTGCAACTAGTATAACATTACATCCACACATATACTACCGAGCAATTTTTGCCGAGTTTTGAAAAAAAAAAATTACATGAAAAATTTTGTGAGTATGTCCCAAAAATTTTTTGGCTCACTGTCTGTAAAGAAATAAAGTTGTGCCTTTTAACAAAGTGGTGTAGATGCTAATCAACCTTCTTAAATGCTCAAAGCCACCGCACGTTGTTGTTGCTAGAATGTTGTTTTTTAAGTTGGTTTTTAATGAACAAAGAAAAATAGAAATTTTAAAATTTTAATTTAAAAAATGTTAAACATTTGTTTTGTGATTTTTTTTTTAAGCAAACACCATATTAATTCAAGTTTCAAACTTTGCATAAAATTTATAAAAATTCGACAAAGTTTCATCAAAATTTCAAAATTTTTAATCAGAATTTAGAACGAAAAAATGGGTAAGCAGTTATATAGCTTATTCAATTTTGGTGTGATAAAGTGCAAGTTTCAAGTACCTCAAAAATCGCGTTAATTTTTGGCAATTTTTTTTGGGACGGTCTTGTGCATTTCAGTTCTTTTAACGAGGATATTTTTTATATGGAAGAAAATACACAACACCACAGCGAAAAAAAAAATTATCAAAAATCAGAGAGAATTTTGGGGTACTTTAAACTTGCACTTTATTATATTAAAATGTGATGCGCTATAAAATAGAATATCCAAAATTTTTCTAAAAATTTCTAAGCATATTTTCTAATTTTTTTCGGAATTCTGATTTGTCGAGTTTTTACAAATTTTGTACAAAGTTTAAATTATTGTGTACAAAGTTTAAATATTAATTTAGTTTTTGCTTTAGAATGAACTGCAAATACTTAAAAAAAAAAATAAGTAAACAAATAGCGCTTTCTCTGATAAGAGTTTCCATACCATACAGTTGGCACTAAGAAAAATTCTAGAACTTTTCTTGAACAATTCTATTACAATGGCTTTTAGTTAAGTAATGGCTATGAAAGAAATCAGTTTCATAGCAAATTTTCAAATGTATAAGGAAGTGTTGTTAAGTAAATTAGAAAATATCTTAATAAAATTTAAATTATTTTTAACCCTCCGTTGGGCAGCCGGGTATGGCCAAACTGGCATTTTCGACTTTGGACGTGAATTTAACATATTTCTTTCATAGCTAACGACTTGAGCTTTCAGGCAGCTTCCTAAAATTTTATCGATTTATGGATATACACTTTTAAAAAGGATCCTCGAACAGCACGAAAAAGAGGATTTAAAAAGTTACACCTTCGATTGGGCTACTCGGGTCTGACTGGATCCTTTTGTGTTTACATGTATTTTTATGGGAAGATGTGGCAAATGTCCCACATAATTCATTTTAAGCATCCCAGGTACATATTTAGAATTTTCTACCTTCTTCATTGGTTTTGGCATGCATTGAGCTACAAACAGAAGTAAAAATAATCGCTGAAAATATTTTTGGTTTATGAACAGAAAGGAGTTTTTTGTTTTGTTCTTTATTTTGACTCATTTCGAAGAAGGTTGACGCAAACAAAAGTTCATTACAATGAAATTTATGGTAAAATATGAAATGATATTTATTTGTGGATTCGATGGAAGGCAAGCAAAACATGAATACGAGATTTTTGAGTGCTGTTGGCATACTGGGTTCTTGCACATCCATCCTTCTATGGGAAGGCATGTCAGAAGTGCCTGCCCTTTATTGTGGAAGCTTTGCGCAAATACCAGCTGGGACTACTATACATATATTTATGTATATATATGTTTATGTGTTTGTGTGACATTTTTTGCTTTCAATGTTATTGTTTTGTGCTAATGATGCATATTTGTATGTATGAATAAATATGTAGGTGTTTTGCCATACTCGTACATTCACAGTATCAGCATCAAATTAATAAAGTGAATGCACAATTTAATTTCTCACAACACAAATCATATCACAGGCTATTAACTGAAAGTAAATGTACACATTTATAATTTAATACATACATGAAAATATTATACGTATGTGTGTATTTATATTTATTGTATATTTTTATTTGTACGAGTATAATGACTATGCATATTTTTATAGCATCACCTCTATAATAATGGTTTCGGACGAAATGTTGTGCGCCTTTTTAATGTGGTTACATTTTTTTATACATTTTTTTTAAATTTGTTTCGTTTATTTTTGCTTTCATTAATTGATTTAACCTCAAATAATGGCAACGTGGCCACGGTGTAGAATGGGCAGAGGCTACTCAGCACTTTGCACTTCCATTCATTTAGTGTGCGCGATTGTATGAATTTTCTACCCATAGGCTGGCGCTTTATTGTTAGATGTTTTTCCCATTCAAGTTCACTTTCTGCAGCACTCATTGCGTGGCTTGCGAGAGCTCAGATTCAACAAAAGAAAGTTCTGCCTTGACCGCCCTCTCATATTTGCTATGTAATTTGTATAAAAATAATTCATCGGCATAATCAAATCAGATAGAGAATGTTACACAGGTTGAAGTAAAATTGTGAGAGTAATTTTGCTGTGACGTCATTTTAGATAAGCTGCTGAGGAAATAGTGAATTTTTAGTAACTAAAAAACAAATTTTAGTTGGATTAATGTAAATAAGGGCGGCCGCCGTAGCCGAATAGGTTGGTGCGTGACTACCATTCGGAATTCAGAGAGAACGTAGGTTCAAATCTCGGTGAAACACCAAAATTAAGACAAACATCAAGACGCACACCACAAATAGGAAGAGGAGCTCGGCCAAACACCCAAAAAAGGTGTACGCGCCATTTATATATATGTATAATGTAAATAAGAAGAATACAAAAATATAAAAGAGTAGCTTGTGAGTACAAAAAGTTTAATTAAATGCCTAAAATTATGTCCGCTCTACAACGGACTCTGTCGAATGCACTGAGTTCCGAATAGCGGTACTCCGGCAATGCCTCATATGCAAAGCGAAATTTTGACCCTTGGCTGACTGTTAACGGCATAATTAGATTCATAACTACCTCCCGTTACTTATGCTTGTTCTTCTCATCAATTATGCTCGTTTTTTCAATTCACTCATCATGAAAAATATTTCTCTGTTCTCATGTTTTACAACGTGAGGAAGTTTCATTTGCTTAGCAGATGCAAAAAAATTAAAAAAAATGTTTATACAGTGTGTCAAAAAAGTTTTGCCGCAGTGAGGGGTTTTAGAATATTTGCAATGTTTTGAATGACAATTGTTATTTTTTTATGTTGTTTTAGTTGTGTTATTTTATTTTGTATTATAATATATCTTATTTTTATGCGTACAATTGCATAAAAATACAGTTCAGATTTGAACAAAGCATATTGTAAAACTTCTATACAGCATAAAGCAATTCATAAAATTTTTACTGGACGCCACAGTTTATTTACGGATAAACAAGTCCTCGTTTAAAATATAATCAAAAAGTGACTCACCTCGTGCATTGATGTTTGAACTTCCAGCAGGTGTGATTTGCCAGTGCCAATAACGCCGATTTTCTCGTACTTCAGCCAGGTTCTGTTAGCGTACCGAGGTGTGCCACTGTCGTCATGTGCTAGACGACAGCTACATTTCAAAGGGCCCCCAGACTACCGTCATCCTCATTACTGAAATTAGACAAAACAAATGCGTTAAGTTTCTTCCTGATGAGTATACAAGATCTTGGCTTACCTGTCCTGCTATACGCCACCAGTTTGCAGCTTTTCGTCATGAGCCCAGAAATGCTGCTCAGCCACGGCTCCTGGATCACCACGCCACCTTGCTCAAGGTGGATAAGTAGGTTGGCGGACGCCGCCTTAGAGTGCTGAAGACTTATCTGAAGAATATTCATCCACCAAGATCCTCTCCATCACCCCAATGACGGCGTCCTCGCTCTCCGAGGCCAGAAGCCTCTCCTGCTCCGCCCTGTCGAAGAGCGACCCGATGCTTATGACGGATCCCGATAAAGAGCAGCATTTGTCGGCAGGACAAAAGTGGCGTAGATGCTACTAAATCTTCTTAAATGCTCAAAGCCACCCGTTGTTGTTGCAAGAATGCTATTCTTAAGTTTGTCTTTTAATGAAGAAAACAAAACATTTTGATTTTTAAAATTTTGTTTTTGTTGTAGTATAAACTATATTTTTATAAAAAATTAACAAAAAAAATTAGCATAAAATCATTGCAAAATTTATAAAAAAACCTCACTGTATCAAAACTTATTTGACACACTGTGTAAAATTTGTAATTTGAAATATGCTAGAAAGTTTAAATTAAAAAAAAATATATACAAATAAAAATTGTTTTTAATAAGAAAAGAAGTAAAAAAAGATTTTTTAAGTTAAAAATGTTTGTTTTCATTAAAATTTTTGAAATTAAAAATTGTTCAATATTTAAAAAAAGACAAACATTTTTAATTTTAAAATTGTAAAACATAAATGAATTATTTTTAATTGTTTTTTTTTTATTTTGTTTATTTGTTTTTTTCTTTCATTTTTTTAATTGTTTTTTTTAAATTTTTTTTCTTTTAATTCTTTTTGTAGGTAATTTTTATAATTTTGTACTTTTCTGTTTTTATTTTTACTTTGAATCTTTTTAATGTCTCAAACTTCAACTTGAAATTAAAAATTCTTCGAAATTTAAAAATTTTCATTAAAAACAAAAAATTCTAATTTAAAAAGTTTTAAAATTAGAAATGAATTTTTTTGTAATTGTTTTTTTTTTATTTACTTACTTTTTTTATTTTTTAATTTTTTTTTGAATTCGTTTTGTAGGTAATTTTTGTACTTTTTATAATTTTTGTACTTTTTCGTTTTTACTTTGAATCTTTTTAATGTCGCAAACTTCAACGCCAGTTAAGAGTTGGATTCTTTCCAACTTTTATGCCAAGCAGAATGCATCGTCACTCTCGATCGCTACTCAACTACCCCAACCCTATTAGGAAATTTTAATTTTAATAAATCGCTATATGGGTTTCTTTCGCGATATCAGCATAATACGTATACTTTATAAGCGCCTTACAGAAGTCATGCACACTATTTTTGCTACAACTTCTCCCCGTTCCTTACTCCTCACCCACTTTTTGGCACTTTTTCCTTTACACCAACTTTCTGCGGCTTTGCAACTCATTCAGTTTTCACCCCCTTTCTTTTAATGTATTTTAACGTTCCTGATACGCTGATAAATGCTTCTTTACTGCCACATAATTTAGCGTATGTGCTACATCACAGTTTCTCTGCAGCTTCGCCCAAGGAACTCTTTCATTATTTTTTCTTCCTTTCGATTAACTGGCTTGGTGTGAGTGGATCGTTTAAACTTTCCAATGACTTTTTTAAACTTCGTACCATTATTTTTCAAGGCAATTAATTTTGATATTGGTTGGTGTCGCTTGGTTAACGAATTTTTACTTGCCTATGGCAGCTTGCTCTGGTTTTAGTCTTTTACTTATGGGGCGATATGAGTACATATACTGCTTGAGTCTCAAATACTGAATAATTTTTAATTTAATTTAATTTTTTTTTTTTGATTTATTAAAAAGGTTTTATTGGCGTTTGAATGCCATAAACCCAACATTTTGTGACGAATTTCGATCTTTCAATGTCTTTCATTTCTGCAGCTATACCTGGAAGATTAAGAGTTTATATGAAAATGCTGATATAACCTTGACGTATGTTTGGACCAAGATTCTCATACAACTTATGAAGCGCATCTTAATAATATCGCATAAATAAAGGACCCTGAAATTTTATGCTCCCACTTAACAGCAGATGGTTTCTTAAAATATAATTTTTCATGTCAGCAAGTTCTTAGAGAAGAAGGTTAGACTAAGATGGTAGTGATTACTTACTATGGGACACACTCAGATTCAAGGCCCATTGTGATCCCAGGCACTTTTTGCTAAAGGTTTCGTTCGACTGTTGCATACATTATGGCGCAAATACGCAAATCATTTCTGCGGTGATTTTCCTGGCTAAGTTTTCTATTAAACATATAAATTTTATGTTAAAAAAATAAAAATAAAATACTAAGACATGCACACAAATGTGTGTATGTATGTGTGTACAAAAATTTAGCTGTGGATTACTCTCCTGTGGCTGATCATAAAACTGAATAAATAACCACTTGAGTGGGTTATTAGTGTTCATGCAACTATCCTCGTCCCTTGCTCCTCTTTCAAATAATACAAACCACTTTGCTTTTCTTCCTGCCGTCAATTTGATATCCATTTTTCTAACGGTTTACTGCCTTCGTAATGTGACTGACCCCACATTATCTATGCGGGCGCTCCCTTGCTGCTTCCCTGCTTGCTTTGGCTACTTTTGTCATAGATCCTCCCCCATACTCTTGCGCTTCGCCGTAATGTGTAATGCACTCATACACATTAATTTTTTGTGATTGTATTTTTATGGCTTTATGTTTACCATTTTTGTGGTTTGCCCTCTATCTTTGCCGTTTGTCTTTAGCTTTGTCAACTCGTGTGCGTTTATGGGTATTCGCTGATTGTCCTTGTTGCCTAGTGCTCGCATAAAATATCTATACATATTACGTTTATACATACATACATATGTACCTATTTGTGTGTGTGCTTGATAATTCTTATCGTGGCTATTCTTGTAGATATTCTTCGTGTTCTCCATTTAAAGCCATCGCTTACATTTTTCTTTCCGCCCAATTCTTTTTCAATAAGCACTGCTGTCCCTGATTTTGTAGCTTCTTGTGGTGGAAATTATTCAGCTTTGCGCGAATCGTTGTCCAATTTGTCTCGCTAAAGATGTCTCCATGACACTGGTCCATTTTGTTTTATGTGTTTTGCTTGCTATTTGCACACATTTTCTATAAAAAAAATTAGCATTTCCCTTAAAATGTATTTTATGTGCTACCATTGCCATTGGCTATATTTTATTTAAATGCTTCGATAATGTAAATTACATATTTGGGTTTCCGCAAGAAGTATCCTGCGCATTCAGCGTTCAGTCGAATACTCCACTTGTTTTTGTTTCTCTACTTTTGGGGCGGTATGTTGACTTTGATTTATACTACCAAATTTTCAAGTTCAGTTCATTCAGTTCTACTTCTGCTTTCGCTTCTGCTTCAGTATGCTGCGCTGTGGTTTCTGTGTGTTGCGATTCTCGCATCCCCTCACAATGATTTGTTCCCGCCTAAGACTTCTTAGCATTTGCGTTTCTTTGGGGACATTTTGGACATCAACGACAAATTGAAATAATTAGCCAACTTTTCTGGTCAGCCTTTATATTTGTTGCTACACCGCCTGCCGTTGAATAGTAAAAGTTTTTGCGCTTTTTCCGAAGTCTTTATAATAGACGAAAAATTGCATTTAGAAAGTTAGTTTTTCTGCAAAGCTATCGATTCGTTTTTAAATAGCACTCAAGCGCGTCAAAGGAGAAATTAGTTGGGAAAAGTTGTGGAAAAATGCTGGAAGTAGAAGTTTGATTTTGTAGAAGTTTTCTGATATTCTAATGTTTGAGTGGAAGAGTGCATTAGGTGAGATATGGTGCGTGAAATAAGCCCGATAGTATGCGCCAAAGAAAGTTGGCCGCGCAAGTGGGGCATGAGTATATGCAAAAATTTGTTTGAATTAAAAAATCACAAAAATTTAAAAAATGTGTCGTAAAAATTTTCTAGAGAAAAATTCTAGGTATGCAGATTTATAGTCAAAACTTTAATAATATAAAGCAGATGCTCAATAAAAGGCTTTCAGCCGCATTTTAACCAGAGCTCAGGCCCGAACAAGCAGGCTTTCGTCCTAACCGCTCTTGCATTAATCCCTTAAACAGCCTCCGAAATGTTCTGTGGAGAACAACTCAGCAAACTCCAATAATTCTTGAGATTTGGAGAAGAAAATTGGGTTTTTTGGGCCACGTCCTTCGTAGACAATATGATGACTTAACAAGAGTCGCTATTTAGTGGAATCCCCAAGGCAGCTGTAGACAAGTTAGATTTTCAAACGCGCGCGTGAATTTAACCTGGAATGAAACTAAGAGATTAGCGTAGAACAGATCTAAATGATAGGAATTTCGTGTGGTTCTTTGTTCCTCCATGGAACCATAGGAAATAATAAAAATAAAGCGTAAGACGCGGGAAAATCTCGCTGATTTTTTACTTTTTCTTGCGTACGATGTTGAGAATTTTCTTCTATAAAGCAAGTTGAGAAATATTTTATACGGTAGAAAATGTTCAACAACTGCCTCAACGTAAATTTTAAGCTACTTCAAACACTTTTTTAAAAAATTTAAATTTTTTTGGTTTGGTTTTTTTTTTGGATTAAATGGACTATAAAACTGCATACCCAGAATATTTCTTGAAATTTTGAATAAAAATTTAGAAATTTGAAGTTTTTTTTTGGTTTGAAATTTGTAAATTTTTTGAGTTGTATACCTTGTTTTAATCTCGACATTTTATGAAATCTTCTTAAAAATAATGCAAATTAAAAAAAAAAATCAGAATACCTCCAAAGAACTTTAATATATCTGAAAAATGTTGGCCCACTCAAAAGAAACAAATCCTCTCATAATTTTTATTTTTGATAATTTTAAGAAAAGAAAGAATTTTTCTTTCATAATTAAAGAGTCTTTCAAATGTGACTTAAAGATGTCAGTGTTGAAAAATTCGGTAGACTTTATTGCGGTATCTTTGACATTTGTCAAGTAGAGAAATTAAGAATTTTACACGATAGAACAACGTGTTAAAATTATGGAAACTTATCACGAAAATGGTCGTTCTGTACTAAGAAACGGATAGTGAAATTCGAGATTTGTTTGGTCGAAATAACCTTCGGAATGATTCGACACTTCAAGGGTTGTTGAACAAATTTTAAGAAATTGGTGCTGTCCAGGACAGAAAAATGACTGGCAGACCAAAAACTGTACGTTCTGTTGAGAATATTCCTGCTGTAATGCAAAGTGTTGCTGAACAACCTTCGGCATCGATATTTCCACGTTCTCAACAATTAGGCATTCATTAATCGACTGTTTGGCGACTAATTTTAAGTGTAGACGTGCTCAAGGTGGACATTTAAATGATGCCATTTTTCAGATATAATTGTTAAGGTCCGTATTTTGAATAAAAATAATTAAATATGAAAGCATACAAATTTTTATTATAATTTTAAAACAACATCTGGGCGCATCTTTAGAAAAGCTCCTTACTTTAATTTATCGTAATTCATTTCGCCACTTTATTATCTCAAATTACAAACCTAAATATTTTACTATTAAACTGTTGAATACACAAAATAATAACAACACCACTAAATAAAAGCAGCACAAGATCCCAACCCAGTTAATGCATAGAACCTATCGCCCTAAGTAAGAGCAAACAAAAGCAAGTCCTTAAACAACCCTCATCCCTTGTCGCGCGCGCTAATTAAATATCGTCACGTACTCGTATTTGTGTTCTTGATCAAAACGGGCGACAGTCTGTAGGTTAGTTAATGAGCGCAGTTATATATTAATTTCTTTATTTTCCTTTTTCATTATATCAAGTTCCAGCGCTACACACAAAGTTTATACCATATTTACTTTCTAAGTCCTTTTACTTGCTTAAATATGCTTTCAAGTTTGTTGGCACAATAAAATTTGCTTTTAATTAGAGATAAATGCGCCGCTAAATGTAATAGTTAACTGTTAAAGTAAATACCAACCCATCGTCCGTCGTCCGCTTACGATTCCTTAGAAAAGCAAAAAGTGAACCCAAAAAACCAAAAACAAAAATTGCTATGAAAAGCTTGAAATGCGTAGTATTTATTGCTGCTATTTGTGTGTCAAAGTGAATTTCCTTGCTCAATACAAATACAAGTTCACTAAGTCTACTCGAGAAACGAGGTCAATACGATTTCAGGTGTTTGCTTTGTGGTCGAGTTTCAGCAATGTTGTTTTGTTGTTACTGCGGTGAAGTTGTTGCAATTGTTGGTAGCAAATGTTAATAGCGCTTTGTGTCCTCATCGTATCGTATTCCTTGAGATTTACTAGAGGAAACTTGTAAAGCAAAATCAAAACACCGATGAAGTTTCGATAGTTAATGATTTTGCTTTAAAAACGAGTCGATTAGTTGAATTAGTTGAAGTTACGTGAATACTGAATTTTTTGGAAATTTTGGAATTTTTTGCTGTAGAAATTAAAAATATTAAAAGAAAGCGAAAATTACGAGGCTTCTTTTTGTAGCGAAAATTGGTTGAAATCTATAAATGATTTAATTATTAAAAATTAAAAGATATGCCTAGGTTAGGTTAGGTTGGTATGGTTGCCCAATTAATGAGCACACTTGGACGAAGAAAAATGGATTCGTCCTTTGCGATACCATTATGAAGGAGATGAGGTGAAAGAGAAAGACCGATGGGATACAGGGAGAGAGCGGGGAGAGGTAGTGCTGGGATGGTTAGGAGCTTATAGATTTCCTAAGAATTATTGGAAATAAATCTAGAAACTTTGCTAGTGTTGCGTTAGTTTGTAAATTTATATAATAATTGTATTGTTATGTAAAAAAAAATTAAAAAGAAATAAACATAAAAACTAAATCTTCAAATGCAATTTTTTGCGTTCATTATTGCAATTAATTCAATTTGGCTGAAGGTCTCGTAGCCAGTGCTGCGTTTATGTATTTATATACATTTGTTTTTTTGTATTATATATGTTTTATAAATAAATAAAATAAATTCAAACATAGTCTGATATTTTCACTAGTTCCAATACTGAGCGATTCCTGTCACGTAGTATGAAGCAGCAAAAGCATCTCCTAGTCAACACCAGTAATCAGTTTTGCTATATTGTGACGACCTGTTGCTGGTTACAAGTCTTCACTGTTGCATGGATGGTTGAAAAATTGATTTCAACTGATGGTTTCCTAATGTAGCCTCAAGTTGAACCAAATTATTTGGAAAAAACTCATTTAAAACTATTTACATTTACCACTAATATTGTCTTCGAGCGTATATAATAAAATTTAATGACGCACATTTTTGTAGAACATTTTGCCCCCATATTTCTCATACGTGCGCGTCATTTGGACCCTTACTATCAAGAATGTAAAAAATATTAAGTTTGTAGGGTCGAAGGAGGATTAAAATGCTCCATAAAAATATTTGCCGGAAAATTTTAGTAGGGGTCTTCTCAGATGAAAAAACGAAAAAAGTGTGCGATAATGGGAAAAGTCAGTATTTTAAATCAAAATTAATGGATCATTAATTTGTTTGCGCAAATTGCTGCAACTGCTTGAAGTAAATACAATAAAATATGACTGTACTTGTGTTGAGCTATTTATTATTATTAAATAATTGGTTTTTTTATTTATTCATATGAATATTTTTTTCCTACTTCTCTCCACTTTGCTGCAAGTTTATGTTGAGATTTCTTCACCTTAACCTCCAATTGGAAAATATTGATTGCTTTCTATGCTCATACGTTCTGCGGCAATCTTCGAACGCACGTGCCATTTGTTAATTTTCCAATTTAACTTTTTTATTATTTGCTTATCGTCTATTCAACTTTTCGCTTGATTCGTTTATAAACTGTTGTGCTAGCGAGTTTTCGTCAATGTCATTCATTCTTTGTTATTGCCATAGCAATGCCTCACGTTTTGGTTTTTTTTTTGCAATTTTTTCGCAATTTTTGCTCTCTATTACTTTTCGCTTTTTTAGGCATATTTTGCTCTATTATTATAAATATTCTTTAGTAAGTTATTTTTTTGGTACTATTTTTATTTTTTCTCCCGATTTTTTTATGCCTCTCTTTGTTTTCATTTTAAACGCATTCTTGTTAAAATGCCTTTCAAGCTAAATAAATGGCGTGTTGATGTAAATAATGTTGACCACATTAATGCGCGCACAACACAACTCACCAACTTTCGTTTTCGTTTTTTGCTTTCTCGCTCTGTCTCTTTCCCTCATCAACAACCTCATTGTTTTCTCTTGTACATAAAACACTCGCCTTCGCACACTCACACTCACGCTCATGCGTTTGTATGTATTTCCATTACATGTCCGTCAGTTGTTTAATCTGATATGATGATGCCTGCTTTTAGGCGCCCACGCAGTTAAAAGGTTGTTGTGTGTTTAAGTTGCCAATTTGCCAGCGCTTGCAAATACATTTACTCTCCTCTACTCATATACGTCGTCTCATATTACGAGCGTATATTTGTATGTGGAAGCGTGGGCGTGGGTGGCTCTGTGTGTGGAAAAGTGGGGTCTAGTAACTTGGGGTGGCGGCTGGCAAAAAAAAAAAAATTCTTATTTGTATAGATGTTTAGGTTGTTTCTGCCAATAGATCATTTCCTTGATTTTTCGATTAATTTTTTCTGCCTCACACACATGCATGCATACATACATATGTCACTGCATGTGGCCGTGCTTGGTATGCGCGCTTGTGCGCGTATGTGTAGGTGCATTGGGGTGCCTCCGTTTGAACGTAGTTAAACAAAAAGTCGCATTTAATAAAATGAGGTCACATTAAATGTGTTCGTGTTGTCGCAAATATTTTATTTGTTTACTGAGCGAGCGCATTGTTGTGTCATTAGGCTTTTCATTAGACATTTTTTCGCTAACACTCCCTTACATGCGCATGTATGTACAGATGTATGTATGTATGTAGGCATAGGAAAGTGCTATATTTTTCATCATTTGTCTGTTCACATATATACACACATATGTGTGCATGTATGTGTATGAAATGCGCTCCAGCAGCGAGCGTCATTAAATGTTTGTCGTTTTTAATGAGCAGAGTTTCTTTCATCAAAATCAAATTCTTATAGGCTTCAGATCATATTTGTTTTCTTTGTTTGCTTTCAGTCATTCGATGCCAATCCGTATCTCCATTCAACTTGCCCTCCTGCTCTTTCACTTTGTTGCTCATTAATCATAACACACATACACACGCATACTTTGCTTTGGTGCTTCACTGGCGCTTTTGCATTTAATGCAAATATAAACAATATCAATACATATGAAGCTTCCTATATATTTGATTATACGTTAGTATGTGTTTGTGTGTCAAAAAGGCGCATTAAATTAATTTCATTTGCCACGAATGCCTGTTGTTCTTCGCACTTTGTTAACACAAACGCACGCAGCTTTTGTTTGTGTGCTTGTGTTTAGGTTCATTGTTGCAACATATGCATACATGCGTGTCATGTGGTATCGTTAACAATTGAAGTTTTGTGCCACACATACCGCCTTGCTTTGATTTTTGTTTATTCATTGCCTTTCCTTTCCTTTTTTTTGCTTTATTTGTTTATGCAACATACATCAACAAACGCTAAATTCAACCACTAAAGCTCAGAATTGTTTCATTAATTTTCACTCCATCTTTTTTATATTTTTATTCGCACTTATTTGCTCCTTCAGCGCCAGGGCACTTGCTCTTTGTCTAGTGTTTCGCCTCCCCTCTAATGATTCGCACAGAAACCATATTATTTGGCGCCCAGCTTTGCATTTGCTGACGCCTTTTGATGATAGCCATGCATATGCGTACAGCTGAGTTAACAATAATAGCAGTGCATGCTGAGCTTTAATTTTTTTTTAATTTTATTGATTTTTGTATGCTTTCGCAAAAGTATAGTGCATTTTACAACAAAAACCATGTAACTAAAAATTTCCAACTTAGTAAAAAAAAATATTTCAACAAATTTCATTAAAAATTTCTAACTTAACCGGTGTTTTAAGAAAAATGCAGTATACAGTTTTGTAGCCCATTGAATTTTTTATAATAAAACTCAAGTTTAAAGTAGCTCGAACATCGTGTTGATTTTTGACAGTTTTATTTTTATGGCGGGTTTGTGTATTTTCTCCATATAAGAAAATGGAAGAAAATGCAAAACAGCGTCGACAAACAAAAAATTATCAAAAAGACACGCGAACTTGGAGCTACTTTAGAGTACACTTGTTGTACCAAAATTTAATGAGCTACAAAACTGCGTCCCGAATTTTTCTAAAAATTCTAACTTAAACACTTAAAATTTTAAAGAAAATTTCAATTTTTTTTTTAATTTTGTACCGGCACAGCCTAAAATTTAAGATATGTTGCTTTTGTTTAACGTGAACTGTGTTTTTATACAAAAACCAAATTAATTATAGAAAATAAAAATTTGCAAAAAATCAACGCGATTTTTGAGCCACTTTTAAATTCAATTTTCTAAACCAAAATTTAATGAGATACAAAACTACGTATCCCGAATTTTTGTTTTTTTTTATGAAAATTTATAATTTTTTATATTATTCTGTACCTGCATAGTTTGTAACTTAAGTTATGTGGTTTTTGATGTAAATGAACTGTGTTTTTATAAAAAAAAATTTTAGAAAATAAAAATTTATAAAAAGAATTAGCAAATAAAAATTGAGAAAAACAAAATATATAATAACAAATTTCTCCCATTTTTTATATGGAGAAATACACAAGCCCGCAATAAAAAACATCTCCAAAATCAAGGCAATATTTGAGCCACTTCTAAGTTCAATTTTATTAAACAAAAATTTAACTTATCCGGAATTTTTCTAAAACTTCTGAGTAAAAAATTTGAAATTTTGATGAAAATTTGTTAATTTTTTTAGTTTTGTACACAGTTTGAAACTTAGTTAATATACAAAAAAACATAAAAAATAAAAATTATAGAAAAAATTATAAAAAAGGTATACAAAAATTTTTTTTTAATATATATTTTTTTTTATTATAAAAAAATTGTGTTGAAGTAAGAATAAAAATGTATAAATAAAAAAAATTATAAAAAAAAGTTTTAACAAAAAATAAATATGTATCTAGTCAAAACATTAGAATATGCTACTTTTACGAACACAAGTATACATGCATGTATGTTTGTATGCGCGTGTGCCATGGTACATTTTTGTGGTTTTTTCTGCCAAATGTTTTACGTTTTCTAAGCCAATCTGTAAACAGAAAGCCACAAAAATGTGCGCTTTTAGTGCTTCTTCGGGCGTATATAAAAAAGTAATTACTTCAATGTGTGTGTAGTCACATAAAAAACCCCCCAATATTTGCTTATTTGAATTGAGCATTAAAGCGGTCAAAATAGGTGAAGCGCTTTGTTTTCAATATTTTGAGGTTGAGTGGAGAGTATCGCTTCATATACCCGCTGAACCCGCAGGGTTTAATTTTCTTGACTTGGTACTTAAATAATCAAATAGGCCTTCTAGTCTGTATAAAAAAGTGTTTTCGGATATTGTGCTTAAATTAATGTCCGTTTTAGCTGATGAAATCAACATCGCCGGCGGCGTGATATTGACATATATTTTGTCCGCATACTCACCAATTCCCTTCTCGTCGCTGCAACTATCCACTTTTGCTTCAGTTCCTCAGAAGTAAAAAAAAAAATGTTATTAAGTATTTATTTCATATACTTTATTTTATAATTTTATTTAGTTTCACTTCGTTTGGCGAAAACAATTAAATGATGACAAATGTCACATTCACTAAGAGCCCAAACTAGTGGGTTTATATTATATTACATCTTTCGTTACAAGAAACTTAATTTTTTTCATGATTTTTAAGTCTGATTTAAAAGTTCAAAAGGGCGGATCCAATACATCGTAGGATTTGTAAACATAAGATTTTAATTTAACTCCGAAAGGAAGAACGCAACGAATCTGTGTTTCTAAAAACCATAATGTAAAAAATGTAAAAAAAAACTTCAAATAAAAAAAATATAAAAAACTAAACTAAAAAAGGTAAATAATACAAAAAATTACAAAAAATTTATGAAATATGCAAAAAAAAATATATAAAACATAAAAACAAGGAAAATAAAAATATGTATAACATAAAAAAATAAAAATTTATAAAATATTATGTAAAAAAAAATTTAAGTTCATGAATTAAAAAAAAATTATAAAAAGAAAAAAAATCTATAAAATATACAAATTTAAAATTTATAAAATTAAAAAAAAAATTATTGAAAGAATAAAATTTAAAAAATGTATAAAATGAAAAAAAAAATTATAAATCAGAAAAAAAGCATAAAATAAAACAAATAAATAACTAAAACAAAAAAAGTTATGAAATGCACTTTGAGTGGAAGAAAAGGCGTGAAGGATTTTATCTGAAAATATCGATGCTGTGCGCGAAATGATTGCGCAAGACCTTCATGACTCATACCGTGAAACTTAGACATCCTTGGGCAATGGTATGACGAGCAACAATAAAGTTTTGCATGATCACCTTGTGGTAAAAAAAGTATGTTCGCGTATAAAACACCCTGGAAACACGACTGGACAAAGTACTTCGAAAACTGGTTCAAAGGAATGCAAAAGTGTATTGATCTTCATGCAGAATATTTTGAAAAAAACAACAAATTCTTTTCAACCGCCAATGTTCATTTCACCATTGTTAGAAATATCATTAGTTACCATCGTATGAGCAGAAAGCGTGGTGTAGGAATTATTAGTAGTTAGGGCAAATAATATTTTATTATACTACTTAACCTATTTCAAGGCCTTACTTTTCATTCGCCACCTTTGAGGAGCTTCTGAGCCACCAGTGCACAATTTTTTTTCGTTTTATATCATGCAAATATAGCTTCAAAACATAAAATTACAATTTTTTTATTTTTATTTTATTTTCATTTTCTCGTTATTCTTTCTCTGTTCCATTTTTGCTTCCTCTTATTTTATGTTGTTACATTTTATTTCGTTCAATTTTATTTTACTTTATTTATCTTCAATTAACTTTTTATTTCGTTTAATTTTGGTTTTATTTCATTTTACTGCATTTCACTTCATTTCATCCAACCATTTTCTTTTTCTCCCTCCTCTAGCTATATCCCCATGCGCCCGATACGTGCTACGTAAGTGCATTAAACCTTAATTTTTCAAAAGCAAATTAACTAAAGAAAAGTTGCATCAAAATTGTATTGTTGGTGTAGTAAAAATGGTCAACTTGTTTGTTTACTGTTCATTTTGCTTTCATCCTTTTATGTTGTGAAATATCTGAAAATTTCAACAAAGACTAAACGTAACAGTAGAAATGCCAACTATTGTCATATTAATTCACTGTATTTCTGTGTGTGTGTGTGTGTGTATGTATGTGTGCTTGTAAAATACCAATCGCATAACAGGCGTAGAGATATGAAAATACGTAGAAAAGAATGTAACATCGCTTTAGTGGAAACTTAAACTAGTAAAAGAAATGTGGTCCTGAATTAGTACTATTTCACCAATTTGGCACAACTTCGCTGCCCAAGCGACGAGTAGCGGATTTTAAGTGCACTGTACTCATGTCTTGTTGGGTAGTGTAAGGTTGTTGAATATAGCATTAGTTTATTTTATTTATCATAATTATAAAAATTAGTACTAATTCTTAGTTATCGCAAAAATGAATGCAGCGGAGGACAATTGACATTCACTAGGAAATCGCCATGTTAAATTCCCCAGCTGCTTATACGAAAAAGGGAAAAGACAAAGTGAAGAGAGTCGCTGGTAAGTGACACAATCAGCGTCTGTGTTATTCTCAAATATGCTGCAAAATCTCAATAGAATTGAAGGAGACATAAACCACTCTCTGTGATTGTCATAATTCAAGCGGAGCAATTCCTATTTGCAAACAAAATAATAAAAATCATAAAATCACATGCCATACATATATTTTTTTGCTTTTGTCGATTCTGGCTTCAAATAAAAGTAATTCTCCTAACCCATTTCTCTGCTGTAAAATCATAAATTCACAATCGGGGAAAGTGGAGCAGTAGTTTAAAGATTGCGTGCGAAATATGTTGTTTTTCCTATTGCATTTCATTTCGTCTCATTTTCCGTGGTGATGAATTGTCACAGTATTTGGGTCGAAGAAATTCAATGCAGAAATTTTCTTAAAACTACTGGTATATAAATTTTATGCTCGGCATGTGTTTGCTTCGAAAAAGGGGTCACATGGCGTGGTTAACTAAAATAATTTTGAAAAAAAAAAAAAAATTTAATTAAATAACTGAATGGGATGAGTTAATTTGCACTGAGTCGTAAGGGTTTGGGAAATTTTATTTAATTTTCTTATATTTTTTTTTTATTTTTAGCGGACATTTTAAATTCAGTTTTCACAGATATTGGCTTTGAATTTCGTTTCTAATTTCATTGATATTAAAATTTTTAATTTAGATTAATCTAATTCCTTTGAATTTAATTTTTATTTGGTTTTTAAAATCTATTTTAATTTAAGTTTCATTTTTAATTTTAATATTAAGTTTTATTTTAATTTTACTTTCACTTCCTATTTAAAATTTAATTTTTGGTTTTCACAGAAATTGAGTTTGAATTTGATAATTCATGAACATGAACATGAATATGAATATAAATCGGAATACGAACATGAATATGAATCTTACGAATATTGAGATAAGTAGGAAGATGAATATGGATTTCAATTTCAAAGCAAATTTTCGAATGAACGTTAATATCCAAGTAAAGTTATTAGTACACATCGAACTAAAATTTTCAGTTGACTTTGCGTTCTTAACCTCCGACATAAATGAAGGCAACCCCATATTCACATGAGGAAGTAAAATTTCTCTATGTCATAAACCGCCTTCGATTATTAAAATTTGGTAAATTTCCATTACACTTTTTTATTACTCTTAATTAAATATAAAAATGCAGTAAAGAGGTTCTAAAATGTCTTCACAAATCATTATTTATAACAATGCGAAACGAATGAAAAGCCTTCATCTTTCGCGCTATCCTACATTACAAGCGAAAAGGATCCGCCAGTAAAACCTGAAACCAAAAAGAAAACTGCAATTAGATTTTAATTTCATGTCATAGGGAAGAAGGATTCCAAAACAGTGAAAGCACAAAGAAAATGAGTGCCCACTCTTGAAGAAGTATGTTGGCCATGCAGCCTTATGTGGTGTTGAAAAACAAGCAGGCTCACGGTGGCTGGGGGACGTGCTCCACGATGGGGCTTCAAATGTCTACAAATGTTGTGCATGCAAATGACATGAACGTGTATTGTATATGAAATTTATGAGGCTCATAAAATATGCGTCGAGTGTACATTGTTCATCACAGCGTTCGTGTAGCCACACATAACAAGCTACAAGTACAGTTATTGTGCACATACTTTTTCACAGGGTGTGATACATTTCAGTACAAGCTGAAAATACATAACAGGATGCCCAAACTCTGACAGCCATCGTTACTTCTATGTTACTTTCTAAGACGGAGTATTTATTTATTTTGATTTTCTCATTTGCTGACATATCTCAAAATAAAGGCTTGCCATCATTATTACTCGCAATTTTAGTACAACTACTCAGGAATGCCCGTGCTGATGTACTTTCGAAATGTTCCGTATTCGCCATGTTAGTGAAAGTTTTCTTTGTTTCAGTTCAGTATCGAATATTTATAGCACTCAAGTTTCTTACAATGAAATATATGTAAGTTTTCTTTCAAATGGATTATCACAGTAGATAAAAATGCTATGAATTCTACTCTACTCCCAGAGAAATATGAGACCTGCATTACTTCCCACTTTGGCCTCAAACTTAAATGTTCATTACGATTATTCCACACCCTCTACATAGTTACATATCTTCATGGTCGCATACATATTTTATTTATATCCGTTTACTTGCTCTTGTACTGGCAGCCGCAGAACTGCCGCAGAACAGCGGCTGTGGTTTCCGCTTACAGGCATTAATAATAAATATAAAAATCGGAAAGAGTTGTTGCATACAAAAGTTGAGGGTTACGCGGTGATATTTTACATAGCAATATGAGGATGAACTATTTCTTAACTATGCGGCCTTAAGCGCAATTTTAACCAGATTAAGCTAGCGCGCGATGATAACAGGAGACTTTTGAAAATGTGGAAAATATTTATTTTATTTTGTTCACAGAAAGTTCATAATAAAATTATTAGCTGGTGGTGCAGCATTAAGAAAAATTATTATAAATTATTATTATTATATAGTTGCAAAACGTGCCTGATGATCAGCCGTACGTTGGAGCCTTGTAGGTATACCTTCGAATGACAGTTGGACGACATTTTCGTCTATTCTACGCATACTCGTATATGGATACGCAGATAACTTGTTTGAGTTCTTCACAATGTTTTTGTTTTTTTCGTAGTTCTTGTATACCATCGAACTAAAATTTCCAAAAAAATTCTTTATTTCACGACATTGGTGCAAGGTTGCGGGACTCCTCTCTTTTGTTACAAAATTAACTTTTCGCTTATTTATAAACTTCTGTGTAATGGGTGGCCGCCGTGGCCGAATGGGTTGGTGCGTGACTACCATTCGGAATTCAGAGAGAACGTCGGTTCGAATCTCGGTGAAAGATCAAAACATTAAGAAAAAGTTTTTTCTAATAGCGGCCCCCTCGGCAGGCAATGCCTAACCTCCGAGTGTATTTCTGCCTTGAAAAAGCTCCTCATAAAAATATCTGCCGTTCGGAGTCGGCTTGAAATTGTAGGTCCCTCCATTGTGGAACAACATCAAGACGCACACCACAAATAGGAGGAGGAGCTCGGCCAAACACCCAAAAAGGGTGTACGAGCCAACCATATATATATAATAGCGTATAATTGGATGCGCTAGCTTTTAAATTAAATAAGTTTGACGAAATATTTGCTTATTCTGTTTATTTTTTTTTATTTTTAATTTTTATTTATTTATTTTTTTATTCTTAGTTTCTGTAGTTTTTTTTATTTTATTCTCTTATTCTCTCATTTATTTTATTATTTTCTTTATAGTTTTATTTTTATTTTTTATATTATATTTTTATAGATTTTTCTCATTTTATCTCTTTATTTTTTGTATTCTTTAAAATTACAATAAATTTTACATCTCTTGTTTTGTCTTATTTTCTGTTATTATTGAATTTGATTTATTGATTTTTGTATTTAATTTTTTTTTTATAAATTTTTTGTTTTATTTTATTGTAATTATTTTTTGGTTTTATTTGTTGTGCTTTTTTAGTGCACCTTTTTGAACTAGAATTCATGTTATGATAGTGTATACTTTCAAAAATATACTTGCAAGTTTTTATATTGAAATTCGTTGTAGTTTAGATGTTACAGTCCTTTAAAACGAGACCGGTTTGGTGTACGACGCCCAGGTATAAGCGCCTTAACCGTGTTTTCCGAGTTGACGTTGGTAATTTCTCAAAAAGTACCGAACCGATTGATTTGAATTTTTAATATAATATGTTATTGAGTAGACTTGTGGCTCTCGCAGGTAGCAGAATTATAATTTTATAATCCATTTTTCTATTTTTTTTAGAGCGAGAACGTGAAAAATCCTTTTTTTTTTTGTTTTACCAATAAACAGATAAAATATCTAGAACAAATTTTTTTTGTAAATCTGCTACCCACCATAGCGACATATCTCCTAATGAATAATTCACCGATTTTTTTTTCAGACGTACCTGAGCAGGTCAATCAGTTACGCCTGTGGCATGTATTATGTCAGGGGAAGCAATTTTTTTATTATTGTCATTGAAAAACAATTTTTTTTTTTAGATAAAGAATTGATCTAATAAATGAAAACGATTTTCAATTGATACCGATTGTTTTTCTTCAATTTTCTATGCCTTCAATTTTCACGTCTCTAGACCAGAAATGTGCCTTAATTCCTTTGATTTAGTTTTGATTTGTGTTATATTTAATTATATTATTGTATTTTAGTTTTTTTTTCTAATTTAATTTTTATTGTTTATATTTTTACTCGTCTTTATTTTATTTTGACTTAAATCAATGTATTTATTTATTTAACTTAGTTTTATTTTTAATTAATTTTTTTTTTTAACTTTATTTTTCATTTTATTTCTTTATTTAACTTAATAAAATTTCATTCTTTATTTTTATATATTTTTATGTATTGTCTTGATGTGTTTCATATTTTATTATATTTATCTTATTTAATTGTTTTTTATTATTGTTTTTATTCACTTTAATTTCATTATTTAAAATGCTTTACCTTTTTCAAGTCATCTTAAAGTTTTATTCTTGCGAATGTTTTTTTCCCTGCCCTATTTATAACCCGTTGTTTATTCATTACGAACAGCTTGCCACTTTGCCTCGTGCGGCTTATTAACGTGCGCATTGCTTCAACCAAATGGAAGTTGCACGCTCTCCAATATCTCGGCACAAGCAAAGTCCAGGCGTACCTAAGCACTTGCAGCGGGCGCTAGCAGCCAGCGCCGTGACTGAATTAGTGCGCACGACGAGCAAAATACTTGCACTTCAAAGTGAAAAACCAAAAATGCAGTGAGCAAGAATAAAAACGAATGTTATAAAAAACAAATTTAAATAAAGCCAATGGCAAAAAAAAACAATTTGGAATAACAAAGCAATAAAAGTTCTTTTTCCTTTCTTAATTTTTTCTACAATTCGCACTGCAAGTTGTTGCGCATTGCTGCTTACCAGTTTGCTCCGAAGTTCCCTTGTGTAGTCACAGAAATTGTTTCAACTACTTCGCCAACTGCATTACGTAATTCTTTACACCCCTACACCACTTCGCCACTTCTTCGTTACAACAGTTTCTTCTACCTCCACTTGTGGACGACGAGCCACACTTTCATTATTTTTAATAAGCTCCCAAGTGTACAATTTGATGCGTTATTGTGTGTGTGTGAACGCCTCTTGTCGCCTTCTAATTGGTAGTGGAACTGCCACTGAATACTGAGCAAAATGTGGTACAAAAACAATAGTAAACGCAACAACACTTGTTGCTGACGTCATACTTGGCAAGGAAATTAGAGCACGAAATATGAGGAGGCGAAGCGTACTAGAAGGGCGATGGATGATGTAATGCGAGCATAGCAGGATAATTATTGCAAATAGTGTTGAACTCATACTTTGAGAATATGTGCTTTTACATGCATACATATGTACATACATACATTTAAGCATACTTGTGCATGTATGCAAATTGTGGGGGGTTGTAAGAAAGTGCTGATTATATTGTATTATTAGAAGGCAGTTGGCAGTTTCATGAATACGAGTGCGAATAAGTGTAAATTTTATATGGTGCGCAAAATATGTACAGTGAAGTCCGTCCGCATAATTGGTAGCATTTCTTTTAAGAAGCGGGCGAGAGAGTTTAATTGAAACTTGGAAAATGAGCATAATTTCAAATAATAATTTAGTTATGTACACACAGTTTTGCCTTGGTGCCTGTGAGTGGTAGCGCAAAACGTTATGATTAGTAGTACTGATATTTTTTCCTTCAAAATGGTGTTGAAAATGCAGAGCGGTCAATTGCGCTCTAGAGATATTTGATGATGGCTCTTAATTCGTCGAGCTGGTCGATAAGCTTAAATGAACACCTGTTAAGCCCACTGAGTATCAGCTGAGCTCTGAAATCTAAGTACACATGAGAAGGAAGGTGCTTCTTGTCGCAAGCGATAAGTTAAACATTCACATTAAAGGCTCAATGAGAGCATGTCAATTTTTAAAAAGAATTGCAATTGGGCAAAAGGTTTCGGGATTTTAAAAAATTGACAGCGCCTTTATAGTTAGTTGAGAAAATACCCGCTTCTTTGTTCAGCAAAGACGGTTTGGGTTGAAGAGTTGGTCTACAGTCAGCGTCAACAGAAAGTGTGCACCTCTCTCTATTTATTTGTCTTTTTAATTTCAATTGTTTTTTTATTAAAATTTCATTCATATAACAACAAAAACCATGCACATAATGTAAAGCTTCAAACTTTGTGGAAATATATAAAGATTCGACAAATTTTGATCCCAGTTTGAAACTTTTTAATCGGAATTTCTGGAAACATTCGGAGTATGCAGTTTTGTAGTCATTCGAAATTTGTATTTGACGAAGTGCAAATTTCACTGCTTACGATATTGGGCGTTTTTCTTCATATGCTCGAATTTTTTTTAAATATTTTTAAAATTCATTGTTTGAAAAGTAGTCTTGCTTTTAATTCATTTCTTGCTAAAACATCTACATTATTTCTTATCGTTTTTATTTATTGATCGACGATTTTAATAATAATAATTAGTTGCTATAGCGTCGCCTGGTGGGCGCATAGTGCCTTCACAAATGTTTTAAAATCGCTTCGGTTTTTACTCTTTGCCTTGACTTGAGACCACATCGTGTTAATGAGACCACGTCGTGGAAATGTGATAAATTCCAAAGTATACAAAATATTTCATCAATCTTAAAGAAATCGATTCGTTTGGAATTGTTTCAACTTGGAATATGTGAAATTTTTAAATAAAAATCTTGCAAAATAAGTGACTGAAGAAAATTATTTTGAAAAGTTTGTAAGCTTTCCTTTAAAAATTGAAAAACTTTACTTAGCAACTTTTCACTCAAAGTTAGCGATATAGTTTTTGGCACGCATCGATCGTACTTAATACACAGGAGTAGTCTGACTTGGAAGACACATGTTTAGCTGAAGGTAGATCACGCATTGAGGATCTTTCAACAATGCCGTAGAGCCTTTGGCAAAACCTGGGGCCTGAAACGTACTGTAATCCTGTAGATATACACAGCACTTATCAGACCAATCATCACTTATGTATGCCTCTTTGGTTTGGGGGCGACGGACCATGATTAAGTCCGCTCGTCAGGAACTGAATTAACTGCAAAGAAGTGTATGTTTATGCATTACGGATGCTATACGTACAACCGTCGGTGATGTCCTAAATGCTATGCTTGATTTGATCCCCTTGGAACTTAAGACACAGCAGGAAGCAATAAAAGCAAAATGGTTTCTGACACGAAGACGGAACTTTGGGACACAGAGAAGTTTTTAGAAATCTGTCTGAGCAATATCCACTGTTTTTGGCGCCTAAGGACGAACTTATGCCCAAAGTTTCATTTGGAAAGAAATTGAACGTCAAAGTAATCCAAAGTGCATTCAACGAAATTCGACCGATATTTTCTTAACCCATGGGGCCAAGAATGGTTCTGAAGCCATAGTAATAGTCGGGTGGTGCTTAACCCATCATTACGCAATGGGAGGAATGGCAAGTATTTTCCAAACGGGAATTTTTGCCAATCTGAAAGTGGCAGAATGGATAATTGAGAAGAGATGGAGCGGGAAAAAGATTGGAGTCTTTAGCGATAGTTAGGCTGCACTAAAGGCTCTAGAGAACGCAAAGCAAACCTCAAAGATTGCTTAAGAATGTAAGAAGTAGCTTTTTTCTGTTGCAAGACAGACTAAGTTCAAGGAAATGAACCCGCAGGAACCAGAGCCAATAATCAGAACTTGTTCTGCAGGAATCATCGATTATGTATGCAATTTACATAAAGTGCGATGGTCAGGTCTAGAACGCTGCAGAACTGTAAAGTGGTTTGTGGCAAGTGCGAAGAGAAACAGTCGAACTTTCTTCTAAAACTTGGTAGAATCTCGATTGATGGTCGGTATTATTACAGCACACAATCCATTGGGTCAACATATGGCCACCATTGACATCATTGAAAACCCGATTTGCCTGTCTTGTTCAGGGGGGGCTCAGTGCTATACTGAGCATTTTCTCTGTGAGTGTCTTGCCTCTGCTGGAGCAAGGCTACGAATTCTGTATTCCGTTGTCATGAGAATGAGTAATATTCGTTCTCTCAATATTTTCAGATTCGCCATAGAATCTGGATCTCACAGGACTAACTATCTCTGCCACTGCCTCTGCCTCTGCCTCTATTTTGTCCTCTTATTCTCTTTCTCCCTGTCACTTTCCTTTCCTTTCCTCGCTGGCCATTTACTCTTTTGCTTTCCAAAGCTTTGAATAGAATGGGCTTTTTAGCCTGAGTGTTTTAGGACTTTATTCGCTTCATTTGCTTATTTTCATAACCAAGTTTTTTCTGTTTTTTTTATATATGTGTATATATTTTTTCTATTTTGTTACAATTTTTTTATTGCTCTAAGTTTCGTCGAGTAGTGGCACTGTCTATTAAAACTCAAATTTCCTGTGAAAGCAAAAACGTTAAACTTAGGAAATGGGTGAAATGGAATATGTCATGCAAGATTTCTCCAATCCCAACAATTGTTTTTTGTTGTTGCTAGTTTTTTGTTGCATTCAGGTTTTCAAAACTGTGCCAATTGTATTGCAAATTGTGACAATTGTGTTGTCAATGTCATTGCTTTGTGTACTATTTCCTACCAAAAGCAAAGGAGCCACTTCACAATGTTGCCATTCAGGCAGCGAGGCATGGAATTAAATCTGGGCATATGTGTACCATATGTATGCCTGCTGCAACTAACCTGCGTCTAAACTTGCTTGATTCCCACTTCACAACTCTCTAGATTTCCAGTCATAATCAAGTTGACTTTGTTGGCCTGCAATATCAGGTTGTTCGCAACAAGCTGGCCATTCGATCTGATATTGTTTGAAGTGTGTGTGTATGTGTATATGAATGTGTGTATGTGTATTGGATGTGGAGCTGCCAGTTGGCGGGTACGACACAGTCTATTGTGCTTATGATTGGCATTTTTCCGACTAGCCAAGCTAAGCTGATTGGTCCATCAAGCCATCAGTGGCTGACTGCCAAACAACCTGTGCATGTAGACTTCGCTATCAACATTTTCTCTGCTTTAGTGGGAAAATTCAAAAGAAAGCCATATTTCTTTATGCATCAAATTTATATTTTTGCCTAACGCATTTGAAAGTCGCAAATGAGCTTAGGCTGCAAACTTCAATTGTCTTACATGCAACTACCACTACCTTACATGGCTGCCACAGCCTCTGCGTTCGCATTAAAATTCACATTGACTTTACTCACTTTCCTAGCTTCGGCTAATTATTGCCATTATTTGGCTTTACACTTATTACGCTTTTTAAATTGATTGCTGCATTTGTTGTCGACAAAGTATTGCAATCATAATAATTGAAATGTTCAAAGAAAATGGCAAATGAAAGTTGCTGCAGCATTTCAATCTTGACGGCTTGAAGTTGAAATTTTGCCTTATTTCTCATTTTACACCACAGCAGTAACCTGTCACACATTTACGAGTACCAGCTATAGTAGTTTAATATGCATAATTTCAATCCCTGTACCCCAGTAGTTGAAACGTTTGTGAATGCTGCTTGTTTTGTTGTAATGCAACTTACACAAAGTGGGCGCATGAGTGCCGGTACGCTTTAAGTGCACTTTTCTACGCTCGTTTAGAGCTACTTAAACTTGTGCGCGAATGTTGCAATTAAAATGTCCTTAAACTTGTGCATGTAAATGTGTCTACTTACACGTAGTACTTGCTTTCACACTGCCATTTGTATCGTAAGCTTTGTGCACATTTTGTAAGCACTCATGCCACTTAGTCACCTAAATGTTAGGCTTCGGGCGGTGCTTAGTGCTTACAAAATTCACACCCCGCTTACAACTTTAAACGTGCGTTTATTTTGTAAGCCTTACAGTAAATTGACACTAGGCAGTGTGATGCATTTGCTAAGCTGGTAGCTTACAAATTTTCTCAATCGAACGAGGATTTATCTTTGCAGTGCTACGTAAGTTTTGTGCACATTTTGTAAGCACTCATGCAACTTAGTTGCCTAAATGTTACGCTATAGGTGGCGCTTAGTACTTACAAAATTCACACCCTGCTTACAACTTTAAATGTGTTCTTTTTTTTGTAAGCCTTTCACTAAATTGACACTAGGCAGTGTCATGCATTTGCTAGGCTAGTAGCTTACAAATTTTCTCAATCGAGTGCAATGAACCTTCATTTCAAACCTTTTGTACATTTAATTTTGATTAGGATAATAGTGCGTCATCTTAAAAAAGTCCACATACTCTATGTAGGTGTTTATGCATGTTGTAAACTTTATGCTGTAAGTTTGCGTGTTTTAATGTCTATATGTGTGTGTATTTTAATATTATTAAAATTTTATTTTATTTTAAATGTTTATTGAAAAATTTTGTTTCCTAATTAAATTTTTTTTGTTTTAATATTTTATTGTTTTGTGTTTTTAGTTTGAATTTTTTTATTTAAACTTCTTTTTGAAAAATTTAGTTTTTTATTGAAAAAAAAATTTTTTTTTTTGAATTTGAATTAAAAAAACAAGTTGTAAAATATTTTTTTGGAATTTTTTTTTGACGAAAATATTTTTTAAATAAATATTTTTTGTGAATTGTTTTATTATTTTAATTTGTATTTTTATTGTTATTTAAATTTTTTTTCTTGACTATTTTGCTTTTTAATAAATTTTTTTGTTTAATTTTTCACTAGTGCGCGCTTGGTTTTTATTAGTCACATACATATGTATACCAATGCATACATACATACATATACGCTCTATAAATTGCCAAGTTTGCCAAACACTTCGATGAGATAAACTCAACGCACGCAATGTCAATTCACGCGCAATGTCAAGTGATTGCAACTTGCATTGACATGCCACTCAAAGGCTCATATCTTCGCTTGCATACAAGTTTGTTCATAGTATTATATGTAAATGCTCACATACATATGTATGTACATTAATGCAACTACTCACATTCTTATCTTTGCTTGTTCGTTGAAAGCAAATGCGCGCTTTACACAAAATCCAAATAATCCAGCTACTTCGCTGTCCTGAAAGCGTAACATTGTCTGCATAGTATAAAATACGCAAATATTTTCCGTTTTATTTCCTTCACAATTTCGTTCAAATTCTCAGCATTGAACATTTTTTACTTAATTCCAACTGCTATGTATACTGAATTCGCAATTTCTTCAAGTATTTTGTGTGTGCACGAAAATCCATTTTCTTTTTGTTCGTTTGGTTTTTTTTTCTTTTCTTGCTGCTTCCTTTCATTTTAGCATACATTCTGCTTAGCATACTGCTGCAGTCATTTATCAACAAGAGAAACTACCATTTTTTTATTTCGCCTGGCTTAAGGTTGTATTTGGGTCATGACTTTTATGACATCTGTTGCTGAAATGTAGCTAAATGACCTCTGCTAGCCAGCAGCGTCAGCAATTTCAGTAGTGGATTTCTCTTCTTAATTTCCATTTTGCTCCGAGATTTGTCTTCTCCATGTAAGCGCTTACTTTGTTTGCTTGAAGCTTTCATCAATTACATGCCTCTCTGTATTTTTCTTCGCTGGCAACATTTGCTAATCATTAGTAATGCAATATCAATTCAATTATAATTTTGTAGACCTTCTGCATTTCATAACCTAATGGCCTTCAGCCTTTTTCACTATGATTTTCTCTTATTTGACTTTGTCAAGTTCATACAATTTTTGGTCTCTTATGCGGCTTCTGCTTACTCACAGTGAAATTAACGGAACATTTTTTAAGTAACATTTTGGCCAAACTCATATCCCCAAATTCAAGCACAAAATAATGAAAATATTTATCCTAAATAAATAAACATCTTTGGGTTTAGAGTAGGCAATTCAAATACAAAATGGAAATAAATCGAACTCTGAAAGTTGAACACCAATGAATATTTTGTAAGCTCAAATGGCATGAAGTTGTTGCTTACAATTCAATTTAAGCGCTTACAAGTTTTTTGCCAGGGAAAATTTGGTAACCTTAATAGTATATGATTTTTTTTTTCATTTGATAAGTGGTTTTCTCTGGCTTAGTTTATTCACATAAAAAGGTTTGAGAAAATCTTTTTCACCATTTTCTCTTTGTAAATTTAAATATTACTTTAATTCTTGCTTGCAATTAAATTTAAGTGCTTAGACATTTTTTTTCTGAGAAAAATCTAACCCTTAACGTACCAATGCCGCCATATAAGCGATTCATGACCTTACTAATGAAGCGAGTACAGCTAAGAACAGATACAATGGCAGAAATCGTTGAAAAAATAGCGGATATTCTATTGGAAAATACTCGAGTGACTGAAAGAGATTCCGTAGAAGCCGTATGCCTCTATTTGGGCAGTGTATGCAATATTTTGACTGAATTATTGGGTTTCAGAAACTTTGTGTATAAATTTGCATAGAAATCACAGGTTTAGAAACATTTCTTTTAAACTTAAATAACTTATGACGCCTGAATATGAATTCAGCTGTTGCATACAAATTTTTTCACAATAAATATTAGTAGCTATGATAAATCTTACGATGAGTACTACAGCCAGTGAATCCCAAATCTACTTATAACTGGGAAAGTAAATTACGTTCTTTAATGGAAAAAATCTATAACTACTTCTAATTTTACAAAATAGGGTTAAACAATTTTTTTATGTGAAAAAAGTTTAGTTTTCTAATTTTACATATTAGACTTAAAAATTTAAATTTTCTAAGTTTTCACAATAAGTCTATAATTTTTTTTGTTGAAAATTTTTTTGTAGAAACAAATTTTTTTCTACTAGCGGGATACGTTTAAAAATAGTGCTTACAAGAAAAAATGTGTAGAAAAAAAATTTTTGAAGAAACATTTGTTTACAAAAATAAAATTGTTTACAAAAAAATATTTTTTTTCTAAAAATTGTAAGATATTTTTCTAAAATATTTTTTCTTGTAAGTGATATTTTTAAACTTTTTCGAAGTTCTGAAAATTTGCTTACAAAAGAAATTTTTTTTTCTAAAAATGTTTAATATTTTTTTCTAAAATATTTTTTCTTGTATAATATCTTTTCTTAAACCTTTTTTTTCTTAAACATTTTGTTCTTGTAAGCACTAGTTTTGAACTTCCGTTTAAACTTTTTCTAAAAATGATCACAAAATCTTTCTACTAACTTTTGTTTTCTAAAACTTTATCTAAAAAATTTCTTGTAAGCGCTTCTTTTAAACTGATCCCGCTAGCATAGTGAAATGCCTTAAGCTCATGCTTGCATTTTCAGCCAAGTGCTTACAAACATTTCTTCACTTGAATTATATTTCAAGGCTCTAAATAATACTTAATATTTCCTATGCTCCCTAATTGAATTGGAATCCCATTTTGGCATCTCAAACTCAAATGCGACCCCTGCCAACTATAAATATTGAAAGTCACATACAAAACTTTATATTTTTTACACTTACCCTTGAGGGCTTACATACATACATACTTACAGTATTATAGCCAATGGCAATGGGTAATATTTCTTCCCACCAAGTCTCGCCGAACGCCCCTAAACAATTGATTCGTAATATTGCTTTGCAATTTGTTTTGTTTTATTGTGTTTTATTGCTTCTTGTTGCCTTTTGTTAATAAATTATTATGGTTATTATATTCGCGCGCGCACAAGCATACTTGGTGGCGTAAAATTATATAATTTTCTGAAGTGCTCTGCTCTGATACTCTCGATTTCTTTTTAATATACTACACCCCAGTTGAATTTGTTTCCGCGCTCAATTTCACTTTTGGTTTTGATTGTTATTTTATGCTCCATTCATTTTGAATAATTCCACCCCAGTGATTACAGCGCCAACACCAACACCAACACTAATGCGAAAACCTTGAATGTTGAGGTTCTTGTGTTTGTGTGCGTGCGCCTGCGAGTATGTTGCTTACCACAGTGGCGTTCGAGTGTCGATTGTTGTCGTTTGCGTGCGCACTTATGCACATGCATACGCCTGTGTGTGTCTCTTTGTGTATATGTATCGCTGGCAGGGATTGCTTACATTTCTGATGACTGCTTTTTCGTTGTTAATAATTTAGTCTTGGTTTCTGTTTTGTAATTATCAATAATTCACAGTAATTTTTTCGCGTTTCATTGGAAATTCCATACTGCACATTTTTTTTATTACTTTTGCAAATGGTACCAGCGATTTCTTGTGAGACAGGGAGATTGAAAAATGGGGCTGTGTGCCAAAGTTGTTCATGCATACTTGCATGTGGTTGGTAGTAGTTGTAAAAAATTGCATGTTTGTCTTACGAGCGCACTGATGCGTGCATTCGTTTACTTATTCAGTTATGCCTCTGCAGTGTGGAAATCAATTTTTGTTAATATACGTGCTGTGTTGGGCCAAACAAAAACAAAAACACATTTTCTAATACTTTTTTTATTTACTCTTCATGCGGTGGCAAAGGCATTAATTTTTTTGGTGCTGCAATCGATGTGTAACTGTTTGAGTTTATTTGTTTTAAATAATTATATTGAAAATAAAATTACGAGCACTCAATGCTTGGAGAACCCATTAAAATAGTTTAAATTATATTAAATTAGACGCTTACACACTTTTTGTGTGTGTGGCCAAGATCCTCCTTTAATACAGTTTTATGCGGCCTCCGAACGGCAGTTGGCTCTGAAAATGAGCCCGGCAAACACTGTTTTTGCATTTTGACGAATGACTCAACGACCGAGCAGGGTTTGTGGTAACGATACCTCTGACTCTTTAGCTAGGATGGGCTCTGAGGCCAACTTCCTTGGCCCGGAGTCCGTTCTGCCACTTCCTTCTGTAGCCATCAAAGCCACAGCTAACAAACAGGTTACTTCAACCCACAAGCGAACTTGGCAGGGTGAAAGAGGCTGCAGACGGACAAAGCTTATGACCGACCGACTGTCGCAGATCCTCCTGTCATTAAGCAAAAGAGACTGTACGCAGCTGGTTTGACTGATGGCGGGTCAATTACTATAGGCGAAGCACATGGAAAAGGTAGGCATCGCAGACAGTGCACTTTGCCCAGCATGTGGAGAAGAGGATGAGACGGCGGACCATTTTTCTGTGCATCTGCCCGGCCTTCGCTCGAACCAGGCTTGAGGCCTTTGGCACTGTTGTGTTAAGAAGCGATCACCGTGGCTCCTTGGTACCACAAGATCTACTCAGATTTCTTCGGAGGTCGGGTAGATTTAAAGAAAGTTAAAAAGGGAACACAGGTGCAGTAAATGTAAACTTAATGTTGTCTGAATGCTGTTCTATGATAGTTGTCCCGCCAAAAAAAATCACTTGATGTCTCATGCGCGGTGTTGCGCATTACATTGCCCAATTTTAGTCACATATCAGTCATTCGGCTACGGCGATCTTATATTGCGAGACTTAAATGAAATTTATGTATTTAACCGTTTTTTCAAGTAGTTCGCTGGTCTCCAAATTATATTAATAAAAAAAAATTTTGTTTTAATACAATTTTGTAATCCCATATTCCAATCAACTTCTAAGCACCTAAATCCCCATGTAAGTTAAGCGCTTACAATTACTAACTGCTTACTAAAAAAATTTACTTTGAATAAAATAACATAACACATGGGCTGAAAAGTCCCGGGCCTAACAAATAAATCAGGGATTTGTTTTAAGGTTAGTACCAACTGGGAAAGAACTGAATGCAATGAAGTGGGACTTTTCAGCCCATGTGCTATGCATGAAATATTTTTATCAAGCAGTTCACTGGCGTCCAAATCATATCAATAAAAAAAAGATTTGTAAGTAAAATTTTGTAAGCCCATGTGCCAAGTAACTACTAAGCATCTAAGTCATCATATAAGCTAAGCGCTTACAATTTAAATTATGTGCTTACTAAAAAAAAATAACTATTAAAAATTTAGTTTGAATAAAATAAGATATCTCGTAAAATAGTGATATTTTCTTAATATCATGGGCGTGGATGCTTTAAATTGCCGCAATTTCAGTAATCCACAAACCTTAAGGAGATATATTGTATAAAACTTTTTTTCAGCAAAAAAGGTGGTAATCCCTGTTTAGATTCTTCCAAAACTAGCTCCGCTTATAATAGTTATTTATTGCTTACAATTTTCAGCGCGTGCTTACAACATTGCTGTCATAGTAGAATACATAAATTGGCCCAACGTTGCAAAGTCTATAACATATTTTTATTTCTAAATAAACGTTGGAAATGTATACTAATTTTTCTTTTATTTCTTTCTCTCACGCAGCAACTTTTCCGCTCACAGAATCCCGGACTCGCTGCCACAAATGCTGCGGCCGCCGCCGCTGCTGCAGCAGCTGCCACATCGGCTGCGCCACCTGGCGCTCCGAATGGCACAATGCAGCCACAACAGATGGCACAAATGGCCGCCTCACAGCAATTCTTGGCCGCACAACAGAATGCCGCCTACGCAGCGCAACAGGCAGCACCCTACGTCATCAATCCAGGACAGGACGCAGCACCCTATATGGGTCTAATTGCAGCACAAATGCCACAGTATTATGGTGTGCAATGGGGCATGTACCCCAGCAATCTGATACCACAACAGGGCACACAACCGCGGCGGCCGTTGACACCATCGCAGCAGGGCGCTGAGAATCAATCGTATCAGGTGAGTGACGAAGTGCTCATATTGCAATGTATAGGCGCAAAAAAACATAAAATAAATTAGGATAAAAATGTGCAGCGTAATTGTAAAATTTTATTTTTAAAGCTGTAATTTACGACCGCACTAATATATAAATTTGTGTAATTTTACAATGTACATTTGTTATTGTAAAGTCGCTTGTAAAGAATACGAGAAAACGGAAAATCATACCAAATTGCACATTATTATTTTGTAAAAAGAAAAAAGGAAAAAAATCGAATGTACGTATTCATGTAAAATTTCACAAAAAACCAACCAATCAGCATTTACCAACACTAATGTTGTTATTTATTTATATGGTATATATTTTTTTTAACCAATGCTACTGCAAATAATACGAAAATAAATGCAAAACATTTTACGCAGCATTGCATAATAAATTTGTACATAATATGACTTTAATTTAACGAGTATATATATATATGTTTTTTCTTCTATTTTCTATAAACGCATAACCTTCATAAACAACAACAAAAACCAAACCAAACCAAATGAAAATAATTCTCTTCTAACCTTGTAAAAAATTATACCAAAAACAATTTGCATAACTCAATGAATGCACAACCAACCACCAAACCAATATCGTCTCATCAATGCCGCTTGTATAAAAACAAAAAACACAAAAAACAAAAACAAAAAAAATTATGCAATTATTCAATCGTCTGTCTATATCTGTCGGCCTTTCAATCAACGCGCGCACGCACAGGTCATACCGGCATTTTTCGATCAAAGCGGCTCACTGGTGATGGGACCACGCACAGGTACACCAATGCGCCTTGTAAGCCCAGCACCGGTGTTGGTACCGCCAGGAGCTACACGTGCTGGCCCACCGCCGCCACAGGGTCCACCACAACTATATCCGCCGCAGCCACAGACGGCTCAGCAGAATTTATACTCACAACAGAATGGTTCAAGTGTTGGAGGTAAGCGAAAATTAATGAAATTTCAACTAAACAACTCAAAATGCGTATCAATGAATATTCGCACAAATTTCTATTATTTTATTTGCATATGAATTTGTATATAATGTATAGATTACTAATATTAATGCTTTTTTAATATACAGAACATGTTATATAAGGGTCTTTTTTTCTAATTATTTTTTTTTATTTTTTATTATTATATATCAAACCCCACAGCGTTGGCACTAAGGCGCAGAATATGTGTAAAAATTTCATCAGCTGGCATGACATTTCTCAAATTCTAGACTAAAAACTCGGAAAGTCCTGGGGACACCACGCCATTCAATTTCCAAACTCGTAGCTGTATTTACCGCGCATTAGACGTTCGGCATACACGTGTCAAATGTGGGTTTACAATTTGACGCGCATTGCAGAAGCTGTGGGGGCTTTTCACAGAACAAGACTGTTAAGCATTTTCTCTGTAAATGTCCGAGTTTGATAGCTAGACGATTAGGATTACTGGGTGCTCCTTTCTTCGACAGCCGAGGCGTTACTCCAACCATAATACCATCAATAAAAAAAGAACCACAAATAATTGATGTCAAAGATCTACATCACTCTTGAATTACCCTTTACTAATCAAGTGCGACAAAAAAATATATACCAAACTTACCTATAAATTCTGTTTCAAAAAGTTCACTGCATAGCGGGTTAAGAATAGCATAGATTTAATTTCATTTTCTTTAAAAAGTCACTCTCTCGCTTTCTCCCTGTCCATCGAAATCGGTTCAACAGCTTCGTGAATGAGCCAGAGAACACATTTTTGAGTTGTAGGTGAACTAACTATTTTTAAACGAACTAAAACACTGGTTTGGTGCGTGACTACCATTCGGAAGTGCGTAGGTTCGAATGATGACTCGAAACACCCAAAAAGCATTTTTTCTAATAGCGTTCGCCCCTCAGAAGGCAATGGGAAACCTCCGAGTGTATTTCTGCCATGAAAAAGTTCCACATAAAAAATATCTGCCGTTCAGACTTGGCTTAAAACCGTAGGTTCCACCATTTGCGGAACATCATTAAGACGCACGGCACAAAGAAGAGGAAGAGATGGGCCAAACTCCCAGAAAGGATATAAGTGCCAACTGTGTGGGTGTATAAACGAAGTAAAGGGAAGGCCCTTATGTCAAAATCACTGACACGCACTTGAATTCTAGTTGGTCTACATACACATATGGCTATAGGCTCCCTAATTTTCTTTTACTTGTATGAGTACTCAAATAAAATAATCCCAAAATTGAATTCATATTCAAACCATCATTCATCAAATGACTCCAAAATTGAATTTTTTTTTTTTTTAATTTTTGTCATAGAAAATTTTGTGTATTTGTCTGTAAATATTTAAAAACAAAATGCATTTATCATCCCATAACCGTAATGTAATATTAGTTATACGTAAGTGCTTTTGTACTAAATATTTCATAACCCACATTTAATTTCATTTTTCATTTAGCCTCAATTACGGCCTATCAACCCAGTGCAATTCGAAAATTTGCCAGTCAAGTACTATATAATTTATTTATGTCTTTGCCAGGCTATTATTGGTTTTATTTATAGTTAAAATTCTATATGACATTACTCTGTATGTCAAGTACAGCCTATTCCAAAATATTTGAAACTTTTAAGCAAAGCAAACCAACTAAATTGTCAGCTAATGCTAAATTTATTTACATTAATTCACAGTAAATTTTGGCATAATTTAGAGAGGCAATTTGTTTTTGAATGCGTGTGTATGTATGTATATAACTCTATTTACCGACAAATGTTTACAGAGACAAAGAAAATAAATGCAATGCTAAACGAGTGAAAAAAAGCATGTGACATGTGAGGTCTCTGTTAAGGGTACTAAACCTAAGAATGTCTCATACATTTTTCAGCGAAACAATGCTGCCTACTTTGAAGCATACACTGGAATGTACCTCTACCATAGAAAAAGTCTGAAGAAAAATATAATTTTTTGGTTAATGTTTTACTTAGCTTCTTCAAATAAAAAATTAGAATCAATAAAGATAATTGGCACTTATACTCTTTGTGCGCTGTTTGCTAACGAGCTCCTCCTCCTGTTTGCGTTGTGCCTCTTGGTGTAGGGAGGGCAGTTGTATGCTACTTTCGAACGACAGCAGGGTTAGGAAGAATGGAATGACAAATATACACTCGGAGGTTTGCCATTGCCTGCCGAAGGGCAACCGCTATTAGAAAAAACTGATTCTATCATTTGGTGTTTCATGGCTGGGTTTTCGAATGGTGGTCATCTACCAACTCACTCGGCTATGGTAGTCGACTGATTAATAAAAATAAATAAAGAATATTCCAAAGGCCAATTTTAGTAAAATTAGTAAATTTTTTTTTTCAATTTTAGTAAAATTAGTAAAATTTTTATGTTAAAAAAAAAATACCATTAAAAAATATGAAAAGTAACAAAAGAAAGCACAATTCATTTCCATAAATTTTAGACAATTCTTTGCAAAAGAGATTAATAGATCAGCTTCATTTTTTACAATTCATTTAGTCAGTCGCTTTTTGTTTGAAAATCAGAAAATCACGCAAATCTTTCCAAGTATAGTTGCACTTGACTCCTCACACAAAATAATTTAAGCAGTCATTTCTTTTTGAGAAAAGCCTTCAGAATAGCTTTCAGCTTCATTCGTCAAAAGCGGATATGCACTTTTCAAAGGCCCAAGTATGCCCATCCAGTTCAATACGGTGTCCCTCCTCAGCAAAAAGTGTTTCTCTGTTACTATCATGTAAATGAGAATGTTGGTTAATTAGGATCAATATCAGGGGCCGTGTTAGTATAATTTTTTTGCTCTGAAATAGTAATTATGTGAGTTGTTATTTTTTGATCAGAAATTATGATAATTTTTTGGTTTTAAGTTTTTTTTATCGAAAAAAAATATAATAGTTTGTGAGTCTTAGATTGTTTCTGAGAAAAAAAAATTGAACTAAAACAAAAAACAAAGAAGAATATTTTTTAGTTTTATTTTTGGATCGTTAATAAAACTCATTTCCTAAGCGTTATTTTTTCTCTCAGTAAAAAAATTAGGTTTTGAGTTTTAAGTTTTTTTTTTGTCAGATCGGAAAACTGAGAACGCTACACTTCACCTAAACTCACCTTAATTCACTTCACTTTCAGAAAATATTATCGTGTCTCGAGTTATTAGGTTCTCGCTGTTTTTGTTTTTGATGAAAATACAACTTTATTCTAAAAAATGGTTACAAGTGAATCATTGAAAGTATTGCCCATCGCTGGCTACTACTTTTTCCCATCTTTCTGGTTGATCTCGTATACCGTCGCGGTAAAACTGTTCATCTTTTGAGGCTATCCACGGATCAAGCCATTTTTTAATGTCTTCATATGAATGGAACTTCTGGTCAGCTAGACCATGTGCCATCGATCGGAACAGGTGATAATCGGACGGCGCAATATCTGAAGAATACGGCAGGTGGGGTAGAATTTCTCATCTCAATGTTTGCAGGTAGGTTTTAACGGGTTTGCTGTAGAATCACTTCTTCATTCCTCTCCTCGTATTGCAGCCGATTCTCGCGCAGTGCTCGGTTCAATCGCATCAATTGAAGGTTAGGATTGGCGGGTACCTTCTAATACTGAAGCAAGCTCTTCTTGCGTTTGACACGGATCCTCATTGAGCAATGCGTCTTCAAGGGTTTTGGTCTTCCTTCACGCGGACGGTCGTCAACATTAAAATCACCGTCCTTGAAGCGACGGAACCAATCTCGGCACGTTGTTTCACTTAAAGCAGCATATCCATAAACTTTTTGTAGCTCTCGATGCGCTTCAGCCACCGTTTTTTTCGAAAACAGGAAAATCAACACTTCCCGAAAATGACGATTATTCGACACAAAATCAAACATTTTCACAAAACCAAAAGTATATGATACCACAACAAAATCACTAATGTGTCGCAGCAGTTTGTTTACCATATGTCTAAGTTTGGTTTATGACGTTTAGGTTTTGTTAGAATCGACTAGCACTCACTGCTGGCGGCATTTATTGACAAACAGCGAGAACTTAGTTGCGCACCTATATACATATATTTCGAGGTCTAATATTAAACTAATTTTTCGAGTTGAACTCATAAGTTGTTAAACTCATTTTTCTTTAAAAAAGAGTTTTTGAGCTATAAAAAAAAATATTTTTTTTTTTATTTTATTTCTTGGGTCTATAAAAATTTAATTTTTGGAGCTTTATTTTTTCTCTCAGAAATAAAAATTTTAATATATTTTATTTCAAACTCACATCAGTCCACTTTACCTTCAAGAAATATAACCGTGTATTTTTAGATGAAAAATAAAACTAATTTTTCCGGTGTTATTTTCTTGGATTATTTTCTGAGCTGATATTTTTTTCATTAGAAATTATTATTTTTGTTTTTAGTTTTAAGTTTTGTATCTACAAAAAAAGATTTTTTTTTGTATTTGGATCGCTAATAAAACTCATTTTTAGAAATTCAAGTTGGAACAGTTGGGCACAAAAAAAAAAATAATATAAAATAAATACACATAAAAAATAAATAAAAACAAATAAAATCAAATAAAACAAAAAATAAAAGCTAATAAAAACATATAAAAAAATAACAAAAAAAAAATAGAAAAAATAAAAACAAATAAAAAACATTAAACAACAATTTCCATCTAAAATATTTACAAAATTTCGCGTATGTAAATAGTTTTATAGCTCATAGCGTTTTAGTACAATAAAGTGCAAGTTGCGAGTGGCTTAAAAATCGCGTTTTTTTTTATTTTTTTTTCGCTTCGACTTTGTCTATCGACAAGTCTTAAAATGGAAGTTAACCAAAATGAAAAGAAGCCGCTCCTTCAATTATAGCGAGTAATATAACTGATTACATCTTTATTACTTGGTTTGGAGTAGTAATTTCACAACAATCTTGCACTCGCAGCACTACACTGCTTCTGTTTTGCACACCATTGCATGCATTTATGTTTACATTACAACCAAACTAATTTTGCTCACTCATAGCCACACAGAACTTTCAGCTTCAGTTTTATAGTAATTTAATTCGAATCGCTTTCACTCTACTCTGTTGTCCGTCCACCCTTCCCATCCATCCAACCATTCACTAATCCATATCCGAATAGGTAACTCCCTTGCCGCTGGTATGCAGGTATTATTAGTAGTTTATGTTTTAAAATTAAAAATACATTACTATTGGTTATTGCATGCTTGCACGCAAACGTTGTAAAAGCAACAACAACGAATAGTTGCAATAATATGTACAAATACCGACAAACAAGTAGCAATAAGTAACTTTATGACCGATACCGTTAGCAATATAAATACGAACAAATATCTGCATATCCCATTAGGAACGTTGTTCGCTCGAGCGCTCCAGAAAAAAGAAAATAAGTGAGTTGGTGGAAGGTGGTGAGGGTAAGAAAGGCGAAAGTTGCATTTTTGAAAGCGGAATACTCGTCGTGTTTTTTATGTTCTAACAAACTTTTTTTTTGCCTCAACGGCGATAATTAATATTTCGCAATTTTCGTTTTATCTTCTTGCTTAGCTCGTTTCAAATATTTGAAGCGGTTGTGGCGGCCTAGACTTTATTTCCCCTTCTTTGCTTTGTTAGATAAAATATGAAATAATATAAAATAGGAAATAATATTGTATAAATTAGGCCATAATATAAAATATATTTAAAATAATAAAAATATTTAAAACCCGCAAACGAGTCGGTGATGCGCGTAACCTACCAACGCCCCCCTTTCTGTGTTAAGGACTTCATTTGAGCTTTTAGCAACTGTTTCCTTTTACTAGCGGGCTACTTTGTTATACACACATACATACATGCACTTGGATATTTATATGATTCGAAGCTCAAGTTTATTAAAACCAAATTTATGTTATTAGTCTGGTGGCGTGTGCATGTGTGTGTGCGTGCGTGTTATAAATCTGTACTAAATTTTCTGCATGTCGGAAAACTATAAACAGTTATGGAGGGTGGGTGTCCGGACTGTTATTCGTAGCTCGCCCGTCTAGTTGATTGACGAACTGATTTTATTCGTACATACATACATAGGTATGTAGTAGGTACGTACACTTGTGCTCACAATAATAGCAGCGAAGCTGCTTCAACAAAAGCCATACAAGTTGAATTTTCAATCTTTATACAAAATTTAAAAGCATTCAACAATATTTACAAAAAAATTTCTAACTTAATCAGAATTTGAAAAAATATTTCGTGTGTACAGTTTTGTAGCTTATTGGATTTTGTAGAATAAATTTGTATTTTGTATAATAAAACTCAACCCTGAAGTAGTTAAAAAATCGCGTTGATTTTTGAAAGTATTTTTTCTGGCGGTTTTGTCCATTTTTTCGATATAAAAGAGGGGAAGGAAACGCATTACAACGTGAACAAAAACTGTATCAAAAATCAATGCGCGTTTTGAGCCATTTTCAGCTTCCACAATACTAAACTACTAAAATTAAATTGACTGCAAAACTGCATACCCAGAAGTTTTCTAAAAATACTGACTAAAATGTTTAAAATTCAGATGAAATATTTTTACAATTTTTTTTTTAATTTTTACAAAGTTTTAAATTTACCTAGTTGTATGTGGTTTTTGTTGTAGTATTAAATATATTTTTATAAAAACATAACAAAAAAAAAAAATATAAAAAATAAGTAAAAAGTGAAAGCTTTGGAATATGTCGCGCTGGTATTATTGTCAACACAAGTGTAGATGTGTACATACAGCTGCGGTCAAAAAATAATAGTGTCTGTAAGAAAACAATTCCTCTGTTTATGAAAAAAATAGTTAGCTGCCCAATGTAAGTCGCATATTCACTCATAAAATCGTTAAAATATTGCGAGTATTGGCTGCTATTTGTGTAACAACATCAAGACGCACACCACAAATAGGAGGAGGACCTCAGCCAAACAGCCAAAAAGGGGTACGCGCCAATTATATACACATATATTGGCTACTATTTTCCCCCTCGATGCTCTCATGAAGACCTTCGAGCAAAGTTTTCTTCGCATTCTCGATAGTTTTTTAACTCATACTTTAAATTTTGTATACTACTTGATTTGCCTGTGTTTTCGTCATTGTTATTGTTGTTAGAGTAATTTTAGCTGTTACGTCACGGGAGCTTTGCCAGCAAAATTGTGCTCCCTCTTTTCACGCGTATTTTTACGCTGTTCCGATCAGTCGTTGTTCACATAAGGCAACGAAGTACCATGAGTGTTGACTGCATTGATTTTTTCCCCATATCTCCAGCGCCCCCTCAGTAAACTAACCGCGGCCATAATCCTTGTTACGTCAGCAAATCAGCTGATTTCTTCAAATTCGCTGAGAATCCAGTAACGGTTTGATGTTGTTGTTTGCTGAGTCGCCTTAGGTTACCGTAAATATTTCTACCCTCTTGCAAATAATTTTTTATTAGAAGAAAACAATTTTGGACAGACTTTTTGTTCAACCAAATTCGATACAGCGAAATTCGCAGAATGCAACAACCTTTTTCTATCTCACAGATTCCGCTCAAAAGTGAGAGTTAAACAATTTAATTGAAATATTGAATATAACAAACGCGGTTTGTGTAAGTCAAAAATTTTGGGTGGTTTTTTAACCGAAGTTATGCGAGCTTTTAATTGTTTCTTTTTTCATTAAGTTCAGAATTCATGGTATTCTTTTTTTTTATTTTGGTTGTTCGGCGTTTCACTATTATTTTGAATACCAACTGTATGTACTTATATAGAAAAATATGTAAGAAGTGAAGCGAAAATATTATATTTATTATTACAAATTATAGATATTTCCAAGGGCAATTTCCTGGAATCTGCAAGCACACACATACATGCATACATATCTGTACTAAATAACACCATTCAATTGGCTTCTAACTAACACCCATTGCCAGCGACAGCAACCGCATCGATTCGTTTGCTTACAAATACCATCACACTTGACCTGTCAGCAACTAAATAATTTGGTTTTGCCACAGGCATTTAAGCTTAAGCTAAAATTTTGATTATGCTACATTTGCAGCTGAAATTCAATTTGCAATTATATTCGGAAAATGCATTATGTTTAAGTGAAATTTATTTACGGGCCACGGGAAAAGGCAACGGCAGAATAGCAAAGTATCTGGCAAAGCTACAAAAGCAGCTGGCAAAATTTGGTGGCCGAAAATTGGAAATAAATCGATCATAGACAATAAAGTGTGCTCGCTTGCGTTTGGTTGTTAATCCGAAGATTGCTGCTTCGGTTCCAGCTTTTTGAGGTTTGACAACATCAAAGTGATGGGAAAAGTAAGATTCCTCTATTGGCGGCACTGAAAGGTGGCAAATATGAGCATTCCACTATTTGTAGACCTTAATTCCCTGCAATAAGTCTATGCATGTCATGCGTTGTACTTTGAAAAAGTTGATATTTTGAAAGCTCCAAAGGTTTTGGTTGGCGTAAGCTTTATGCTAAAATGAAGTTATGACTCCTCGTTTTTCGTTACAAGTTTCAAGGCTATTTCGCTTTATTTAATATTACTTTAATTTTATTTAACTTAACGTTTAAAATAACCTTTAGAAAAAAAACAAAAGTGATGCTTATTTTCAAATCAGTCAGAGCTTCCAACTATTCTTTTGCTTTTTTCTAGTTATAAACTAATTTGTGTGAAATAATCTCCAATCATATGCCAGAGTTGTTTCAAAAGAATTAGCACTAGAATTAGCTATCCGACTTCCGAACTACTGTAGCATCTAGCAGGCAGAAATCTTAGCTATAAAGGAAGTAACTTTACACCTTAACTCAGACGCCGTAACAAAAACTACGATAAATATCTTCTTGAATAGACAGGCGGCCATCAAATCAATGAATTCGGCTATACTAAGCTCAAAGGTTGCTCAGGAATGCCTCACAGCTCTAAATGTATTAGGTTAATCTTCAAGGTCAGTCTTATATGGGTTCCGGAACATCGAGATATTGAAGGAAATTGCAAGGCCGATGAGCAAACCAGAAAAACTGGAGGCAAAATTTTTGTTTCTAAATAACTTTTTACCAAAAAAACGCAACAAATGATTTTGAGTGATGGAAATGCAACATAAAGTAGCTAATAACTAATATACAAGGTGGCGCAAAATTCATCATCCAGTTTGGTTTTTAAGTAAATTTTTTACTAAAAAACAAAAAAATTGTTTTGAGTGTTGGAAATGGTATTTTGACCTGTATGGCGCTCCACTGCTTGCCTCTTTGTATACTATAGCTGTTGTCTAGTTCATAAGTCTCAAATATGCTTGACATGCCACGCCATCTACAAAAATGATACATCTTTCGATAGGGTGATTAATTTTGCGCCACCTTTTATTATTCATTTTATAATATACATATTATATGCTTTCCAATGTTTCGGCCGGTATCTCACATATAAATGCTTTAATGTTGTCTTCCGATGCGTTAATTGAAGCAGGCTTATCTGAAGAAACATGAGCTTTCACATAGCCCCACAAAAAATAATCTAAAGGCGTTATATCGCACGATCTGGGTGGCCAATTGACAGGTCCCAAACGTGAAATAAAATGTTCACCGAACTCGCCTCTCAACAAGTCCATTGTTACGAGGGCTGTGTGGCATGTGGCACCGTCTTGCTGAAACCATATGTCATGCAAGTCAAGCTCTTGCATTTTGGGCAAAAAAAAGTTGGATATCATTTCACGGTAGCGCTCGCCATTCACAGTTACGTTACGATTCGCAGCATCTTTGAAGAAGTACGGTCCAATGATACCTCCAGCCCATAAACCGCACCAAACTGTGACCTTTTCTGGATATATTGGTAGCTTTTGCAATTCTTCTGGCTGATCTTCAATCCAAAATCGACAATTCTGCTTATTTACGTACCCATTGATCTAAAAATGAGCTTCGTCGCTGAACACAATTTTTCGATAAAGAAGTGGATCTTCGGCCAACTTTCTAAGAGCCCATTCACCAAAAATTCTGCATTGCGGTAGGTCGTTCGGCTTCAATTCTTGCACCAGCTGTATTTTGAAAGGCTTTACACGTTGTTGAGTAACAGAGGCCCCATTGCTGCGAACGGCGATGAATCGATAATTGTTGGTCATCATTAACACTGGCCGATGCAGCTGCGATATTTTCTTCAGTTCGCACTCTACGTACGCGTGTTGGTGGTTTGATGTCCAATAATGTAAATTTGGTTCTAAATTTAGTCACAATAGCTTGAATAGCCGCTTCAGTGGGTCGATTAAACTGACTATAAAATGGAAGAAGCGCGCGATCAAATTTCTTAACAGAACACGCATTTTTATAATAAAATTCAATGATTTGCAAGCGTTGTTCGTTTGTAGGACGATTCATGGTTAAATTATAGGCCAAACCGAAGATGTTTGACAGTGAAACAAAACACGAAACGTGCATCAGCTGTTTAAACCAACTGTTTAAAAAGATAATAGCTAAAAAATCACCCGTTATATCTTTTACACATAAAAGTAGTTGTCGCAGAAAAAAACGAGAACACTTTTGTTAAAAGTAAAATTTTCATGCAAACCATTTCGCTGTGAATTGAGTGACATAGAAAAGGCTTGGCCTAAATTTGCCAATATTGCATGCGCCACACGAATGTTATTGTTGTATTATGCACTTTAACCAACTGTAATGCGCTATCAATTTACCGTTGCATATTTGAAGCAGACACACACACACACAGACACACTCACATAAGTAGGTATTTTTGTACTGACCACAATTCTCATAAAGTTTTCCCTGTTTGACTGCCACATTGCCACTTTTCGCATAAATGTTTAGAGAGAAAATGCACGTTAATTTGCGGGAAGGCATGAAACCACACGCACACACATACACACAGCAATAAACTTTAGCATAAGCTTATTGAATTACGAAATAGCACAAAATTAATTAATTTGGATTTGTATTGCGGGAAAAGCGGAAATAAATACAAGTGCGAGTACGAGTTTACTTGTTGTATGTGTGAGTGCGAGTGTGCGTGTGAATGTGAATGTGTAGAACCAGACACCATCAAAGCTGGGTACTTAAAATTGTGGCTGTATAATCGAACAAGCGATGAGCTTAATTGACAAGCACAGCTACAGTAACAATAGCAACAATAACAGCACCATCGGCAATTAAAGCAGCTGAAATAGCTGGGCCGCTAAGCTAAAAACGATAATGTATTTGCATATATAAGTATACATGTATATGTATGTGTGTGGATATTTTTTTTGCAAAAATTACTTTCGAAAGCTGCGCTGCACCACTTTATTCAAAAGCTGCTGTTGTAATAAATATTGCGAGTGTTAAAATATGCACTGACATGTAAATATTTTATATATAGCAGAGTGCAGAAATAAATCGCATGCGATTTTTTCAATTAAATTCTCCCAAATTCCAATGAAATTATAATTTTAATTACTACTTACTTAAACATAACACTGAAAATACGATTTTAATTTATTTTATTGTTAAGGTTTATGGATTTATTTCAGTTGTTGTTCGGAAACGCATTTGCTTCGTTGCTTTTTACAAACATATTTTTGTTGTTATGAGTGGTCTTGTAATGTAAAACCAATTCATACAATTAATTCGATTATTTGTTTTAAATATATTTTCCACTCGGGCGATGTAAATTACCAGTATAATTTTATATGGGTAACGCAGTAATTGCAGCTGGAATCTTTTTCATCGTAATAAATTTCGTAGTTCATTGACTTTTCTATTAAGCAAAATGACCAGTTTTAAAAGGGTTCCACTGGCAAAAAAAGAACGCAAATCAATGAATAAATTTGTAGAGGATGATAGATTACAAGCTTTCGCCAAACGAAGCAAATTTGCGGGAGTAACTTCGGCTCCATCATCAAATATCAGCGGTTTTGGAAGGCGTTGTGCAGGGATCTTAAGTTAAGTTAGGTTATGGTGGTAGTTTGTCTGTACGGCGAACTCACTTAAATCTTAAAGGTCTGTTGTGATACAACTATGCGTTAGAGGAACCTCATTTATTTGACATAGTGGAATCATTTCGTGACTCTTATGAAGCGCAGTATTGGTCCCATTCCTACGCCAGACAGTTATGTAAGAGAATTGAGAAAATATTTACCTAGAAAACCTGCCCTGATTAAAGCTAAGGCTGGACAATTGATTAGGAAGTGGTAGTTGTCAACCATTTCTTTCTCTTCCTCATCCCTACAACTTCTCCAATATTTATGGGAGAAAACTCCTAGTCTCAAGGAATGCCTACCAAATAGCCAATGACCGGTGACACAAGTCACGACCTTCGAGATACCCTCTCTTGAAAGACTAAGCAGTTCCCTTGTGTTTTTTCTTATTTATATGCATAGTAGCCTAGCTGTTACGTATGTGTCTTCATCTCTCCATGCCCTATGGGCTTCTTGGATAATGTTGTTTTTAATTATTAGTTTTCTCGTGGCCATAGGTATCCCAATGGTACTTCTATCACTGAGCAGTTGAAGAGTATTACCTTTCCTGGCTAGCTCATCGGCTTTACAATTTCCCTCAATGTCTCATGCCACGTAACACAAATAAGGCTAACCTTGAATACGACACTAATATCACTTAGCGGTGCCCGGCATTCCAGTGTAACCTTTGATCTTAGTATAGCCTCATTCATTAATTTAATGGTCGCCTGGCTATCCGAGTGCAGGGGCCTTAATAATAATAATTTTGCTATCTGTAGTGTGCCTAATCACCGACACTTGGTCCTAGAAGATCTTTTGTGTCCTAGTACATATTTTAGAAGTAGTGAATACTAGAGCTACATAGGGCATGGCAAAAATGTTTACGAATGGCTCTAAGTGGGACGGAAGAGTAGGTGGAGGAGTATTCTGCGAGGAGCTCCTCGGCCAAAAATGTAGGGCTTCCGCACCATTGTAGTGTTTTCCAAGCGGAGGTAGGCGCAATTATGGAAGCCGTGGATTGATTGCTTACTTCTGTAACTATTGTAAAGGACGTAAATATCTACTTGCCATGAGGCAAATAACGCCTTGGGCTCGTTGTTTCCGCGTTCGAAATTAGTCGAGGAATGCCTGCCTCCTCTCTCGACTGCATGCGAATACTTCTGCACTAAGCTCATCTGGGCTAGAGAGGGAATCCCTGAGACGATTTCATCGCAAAACGAGAGGTTTGGGGTTGATAACCTTTGAGACTCAGGATTGCTTCAAGTATTTTCTACAGAAGCTGTCTGAAGGATGGCGTTGAATCATCTCAGTATCTTCTTTTCTGCTGTCCTTAATTTTTGGAGTAATCCAAGGGATTTTATTTTTGGAACAATTGAAGCGTAGTTCGGTTTTTCGCATAATATTTTTGTTGTTAGTAATTGCGAAAAACCGACAAACGTTCATAAGTTGCCTAATAATGGCAATAACGAATGAGCTTAGTTCAGTGAGATGTTTTATTTACTTATTTTCAAGGAGAGTTCAACATGGACGATTATAAGCTGTTCTGAGAGCCACCCTTTACCAATCGACTTCCATACTTAATCGTAAAGCCATTATGCTTTATCTAAAGAACCTTTTACATAACTTTATCGTACGTCATACATCAGAAGCTCATTCGGCCAGAGCTGTTGTGCGTGCATTCACCTAGACATTTACTGACTGCCTCTTCGTGTGTGTGTGTGCGTGCAGATCCATTTGCCCATGAAAAAGTAAAAAGTAAACCTATAGCTACTCACGCATTCAGCCGAACAACAACCTCACCATTCAGTCATTAAACCATTTAATCAAACAACAACAAACAAGTGCATACACGCAGCAGCGAAACGAAGCGGCAGAGGCTGGCGACTGGCGAATGGCGACTTCGCAATCAATCGACCAACTGTCATCCCCACACTCACAACGCATGCAATTAACTATGTAAGGATATGCGATAATTGTGAAAAAGAAAGGAGTAAAGAGCAAAAAAAAAAGTATAAAAAGTAAATTAATTAATTAACACATTTTAATGCGCTTTCCGTCAGACATTCCAACCAAAAGTATATTGGAAAAATGCAATTTCCTGCAACTTCTTTATGGCATTTTTTTATTTTTTGTTTCGGGCATTTTGGTGAAGACTGCAGCGATCTGCAGTAATTTCAATGGCCGCGTAATTTTAATATGCTCATATATAAGTATGTTTGCCCTACTGTAACATTGCATATACTGGCAACATTGTTGCTGCAACAGCCTTCAGTCATGACTTCAACAATAATTAAGTCAGTTTCAAAAGAACTTTGCAGTCAATAAACGGATATGCGGATGTGCGAATATGCGGATTGTCGTTCAATAAATCCTTAAAATAAGACAAGTAAATCGGTTGCCCATAAAATCTTTCTAGAACTAACCAACTTTTTCTGATGGCAAACGTCTGAGCTCCTCTAGGTTTATTTCAATTTTTAGCGGCCGCAAAACGAGGCTAACAGCTCTTTGAGTTATCTTTGCTGCTGTTGGCGAAACTTAAAAGACCTCTTAAGTAATGGGTTTGTGGTGGAAATGGGCTATAAGAAAGCGTTTTTTATTACTTTGTTTATCTGTCTTATCTACTTGTCTGGGTTAATTTCAGAAAAATCTGCGGCTAAACTACTTTACGCGACTTTGACGATTGTTGCGTCAAATACTTTAGAGCATTTTTATAGACTGCATATTATTGCACACAGAAATTTTACCCGCTAGACGACTGTCATCTGATTTGATGCATTCTCAGAAGATATGAGAATATATTTATTGGGTGCAAGTAAATGCTTTTTCAAGAACTGAACTCGCTAGCTGGTGCTGGGGTCCTAATATCGTGAAAAGTACCACACATAGTCGTTCCGGTTCAATAGAGAAGATAAGTCACTCACATGGAAGGGAGCACTTCTAAGGGATTCCATTTCAAAAACTCCAAATATTTTCGCTATTCTCGTCAATTCTTCTAAAAGGTGGTTTATTATGGGTTGGAGTATAACTAGAATTAGAAACCGACAAAAAATATAATTTTAAGATTTAGAAAAATATGGTGTAGCTTTTTTTGAAGTAAAATACTTTCGGTTTTTTATAGGTATATTAAGGGAAGAAAAATGTATAATTTTATGATTTTTATGGGGTTTTTTTAAGTGAAATACCTTCAGTTTTTTATATTAACGGAAAAAAAATTATAATATTGAAATTTGGTAAATTATGGTATAGGTTTTTTCAAGTGAAAAACCTTCAGTTTTTTTAATATTAGCGGAAAAAAAGTTATAATTTTAAGATTTGGAAAATTATGGTATAGGTTTTTTTATTATTTTTTTTTGCTTTTAATGTTTTTGGAATAAATATACATAATGAAAAAAAAAATGTAACAAAAAATGTTTTGAAAATTTTTGGAGAAAAAACAGTTTGTAGAAGCAACTTTTTTAGGATTTTCTTTTTTTAATTTTTGAAAAACACCGCTTTAAATGATTTGTTTTTATACTTTAATAAGTGGATTCTAGTAACTTTTCGAAATGTACTGACATACTTAAAAAAAAATATTTCAGAAAAACATTATATTTTTTTCTGGATTGTTGGAGAAAAAATATTGGAGAATTTTTTTGGAGAAAAATGCGTTTTGTTTAATTTTTTAAAAACAGCGCCATAATGGTTTTTTTTATTGTTTTTTTTTTAATAATAACTTAGTCTATGCTCAGTAAACCGTTGAAATTGAATAATTGGTTTCCTCTAACTTTTCGAATTATACTGACATAGGTACTTGAGTGAAAAATTATATTTTTTTGAACATTTTTTTCAGGAAAAAAACATTGGAGAAAAAAAACTATTTGACGAAACATTTTTTTAATTTTGGTTTTTTTTTAATTTTTGAAATTTTGTTTAGTTTTAATTTTTCTGTAATTAATAGCTTAGTCTATGCTCAATAATCCCTTCAACTTTTATAATTGAATTCCACAAACTTTTCGAGTTA